>JAQFYS010000201.1:0-10000 GCA_034694945.1 Carabodes femoralis | reverse complement strand
AATTATTTGAACCCCAATTGATTTATATAGATATTTTAATATTCCACATATCGACAACCTCTTTAAGTCGATGCATATTCTTGTCCCCAAAACTTGTCATTTTAGGGAATATTCACTGTAGCTGTCATTGATCTAATGCTATTCTATAATTGATGACAAGTACTAAATTAATTATATTTTATCGATATTTTAAATACAGTTGACTGCCATTTAAATCCTTTCCATTTTTATCCCTTATAAGTTATAGCTCAAACCCAAATTCCATGTCGATAGAGCCTAATATTAAAAATATTCCATTTTTATTAACTTTCTATTTGTATCCATCACATTGTATAGAAAACAATATAAAAATATGTTTCATTTTTGTCCCGAATCATAAAATAACTTTTTAGTGCCGATTATATACAATTAATTAATCTAGAGTCTATATTCTAGACTTTTATGTTTAAATTTATATTATGGAGCTACCAATACTGTAATCAGTAATAATATAATATTTATAAATTAAAACAATGTTATAATGTTTTGGGCTTAATAGGATATAATTTAGACCAAAAAGTAATATTTTGGTATTAATTAAATAATTATTAATAGATTAAAAAAGCATTTAATTTCTCAGAAGATAAAAAGTGCCTATAATATTCTTAAGCGGAACATAATAAATTTAGTAGTTTAAATTGTTAGAATTAACAATGCTAGATACTTTTTATTTTGTTTGTTAGAAAATAGATGGCACATAGTTTTCAAAAGTGAATATAATATAAAAGATTATAAGAATTTGATTGGTTTCAGGAATTATACATTTAAAAAGTTGAGCCAAAATTGTTTGCTTCAAATGTGAATGACTTCTCTGTAATTCTGTTTCGAAAACATTTAATTCTTATAAATAATAGTCAAAACATATATTAAATTATGTATTATTTAATAGAAAAAACAAATAAAAGTAGAAATAGGAGTAAATTATAATGAAATGAATGGTTTTCAGAGAAATTGTTTTAGGGATCCATTCAATTGTCTTATGGGAAAAGTTAGTATACTCTGCATATAAGGGATACCTGTTTTGTCTGAACGGAAACATAAGGCCCGGGTATCGAGGATTAGATCTAAAAGAAAATAATATGCACTCTATTTGTGTGTCCCTCTGATTGTGGTTTAGGGTTTAGGCCTCTCCTCTTGTGTCCGGTTCTAAAAACGCAAACTTCCTTCACGTCTATGTCTATCCATCATTACGTGATTGGGATAATGAAAGCATAGGATGTAAGAGATATGCCTTTCTTTCAGACCGACTGCTCAGTTGTCATAAAATACAGGTATTCATTATAACAGTCATTAGATTCATATACTATTGTATTCATATCGCAATCGAGACATGATTTGTGAAAATATCAAATACAGAGTAAAACATATTTCTTGAAGTTTTTCTCTCTTATAATTTCATTAATTTATTTGTTGTAATAAATCAAAACTTAGTTTAATTCAGCCCTAAATTTGATTAATTATATTCTAATCTCTGATAATTTGAGTGAAAGGTATGTTTGCATTCAATTTATTGATATAATGTTTTACATGTTTTACATTTTGATAGATTTCTATCAATAATAGGAAACTTTTATTTTTTGAATATACTGTAAATCTATGATTGTATTTAACTTTTTTTCAATACTTGACAATTGAAACCATTGTATTGTAATATCATATAAATTGAATGATTTTCTAAATAATTATTAAAAATAAATATTTAATAACAAAAACCGCAATTATTTGATAGAAATGATAAACTTTTTTTAGTTGACAACAACTTAACTGAATTAAAATATTAATAAAATAGTTTAATAATATCGTAATTTATATAAAAAATAATTTAATGAAATGAAATTTAGTTTTAGAATAATGGAAGAAATGCATTGTTGTTGTGATAATGCATTCTATTCTATAATATATAATAGTTTATACTTTATATTGTATTATATGATAAGTTATGTTCACTTGATTTCCGCAATGGGAGACTCATTCAATATTTCATACTTAATATACTGTATATGAGTTGTGGGCAAATACTAACCCCTACTTCTACTTCAGAGTAATAGTGGTTTAGTTTAAACAGAAATTCTATTTCTGCTCATAGTTTAGGGCACCTGTAAAATAGCGCCCCTTATATTGAATGTTAACTTTTATTATATCTAACCATTATAACAGCAGTGCTATCCCGGTGCGAGTCATCCCATATTATAATTCTCTCTCATATCTACTGTTATTAAACTAATGAACTTTATATTTCATATAATTCACTATTTTATAACTTTGGAATCAAATATATTAAAGATGTCCTACAATTCAATATTCAGGTGTTCCGCACACTTCTAATCAATTCTCTATTGGCTATACTCTAGAACTCTACTATAATATTACCTCAATTCTAATCATTCATCAAATAATGTTATTTATTTAATTCAAAAAAACCCATAAATGTTAACAATTAAGTTATATTAGGTTTTTCATAGAATATAAATAACACTTTTACCAGAATTTTCTTAAATTCAAAATAAAAAATAAATAAAGAAATTAAATATAATTAAAATTATTTCGATTGTGATTAAGATTTTTAATTATTTTTTGATAAGAGGAGAGAAGGACAGGGAGAGAGAGAGAGAGAGAGAGAGAGAGAGAGAGAGAGCTGTCTGATTCTCATTCCCATTCCCATTCTGGTGAGTCTCTGAGTCTGTGAGTCTCTTCATGAGATAGAGTGTTGGTTTGGTAGGTTTGGTTGGTTGTGTTCGCTGATGTGTGTTGTGGCTGTGGCTGTGCTGTTCATTCTTTCATTCTGTGCTTGTGTTCATGTATTGCGTGCGAGACCACAATTACGGCATCCAATCAAATTGCTGGATGCATTTGGCTGCACAGCCGAACTCCCTTTACCTCTGGTTTGTCTGTTATATACCTGGCTGTATGTGCACTGCCTTCAGTTGTGACGATAGAAAGCCGGTCATTATATTGTGGTAATAGCTGTAGGATAAGTGCAGCTGAAAATTTGAACATCAGATCCATCGACAATACACTCTCTGACTCTCTGTTGCAACACAAACAGTCAGTCAACACAACATTACATATATTATAAAGACCGGCATAATATTGAAAAAGTAAGATATAAACGACTTTCCAACACGTTTTGCTGTATATCCAGTACTGTATACTCTCTTTGGTTAGAATTAACAAAAAGCGGGTTTATATCAGTTGTGAAGTTTCATCATTTCATCATTACATTAATTAAGTGCTTCTAATCTATTGGACAGTTTTCCAATTGAAAACTTTGATAACTAATTGTTTAACTGATAAAAGTGAACAAACAGTTTGTTTGTGTTGAGTTGTGTTGTCTTTTCTAATAACAGCTACTATTATAGCAAATATAAATATAAATATAAATATAAACAGCAAATACTAATAAAAAACTATTCAGATTCTAATAAACTAAGTCCGACTCCAACCGTCTGAATCACCGGCTCAGTTGGCTTTGAAGCGTTGCTCATCATTGCCATCATAGCCATCATTGCCATCATTATCATCATTATTATTATTACATTCTTCTTCTTCCACTCATTTTACGATTTCTTTTTGGGATAACATTCCTTCAAAAATGCTATTCAGAGAGAAAGAGAAACAGAAGAGACAGAACTCAGAACTGAAAAGTGGTGTAGAAATAAAGGAAAGCTAAGAACTAAGAACCACTTTATGAAAAGCATAATTTGGTTTTGCCTTCAGATGCTGTCCTTGAATAAAAAAAACTCGTCATTCGGTTGTATACTATTTGATAATCGCAGCAAATCTTACGTACATTTGACTCATTCATCATAAGAAACATTTTTCTTTCAATTCTCGATCTAATATTAAAGAAAAGGTAAAACAATAAAAACCATATTTTATTCTGAATTAATATTATTAAACTTTCATTGATTGTATACTCAATGTAATTATTGGATTCAGAGCTACACCTCTTTAAATAATAGTTCTTTAGTTCTTTACGTGAGAAATGAAAATTTTCACAAAAAAGTGGCAAAATTTGATTAGGAATCGCAAACTAACTGGACTTCGAGAAAAAAGTTTTAGTTTGTTTGACGCTAACTAATCATACCGTATGTCTGAGACACTGGTCTGTATCCACTTTTAGTAGACTTTCCTGTTCCAAACTCACTATAATAGCTTCTCTGGCTTTCAGGCCTCTTGTTATTGAACAGAAAAACAATAATTTAGTGATATTTTCTCCGGAAATGCAATTCAATTCAACACTAGTTTTCAGTTTGTCTACAGATTTTGCAAATTTTAGTTTTCACTAAAATATGTATAATAATTATTGTTAAGCTATTAATTCATATATGTTTCGATTTATTTTCCAATTTGAAAATGATCTCAATTGAACTCAAATGATATTCGAAACTCAATACATATCAATGAACTGAAAACATATCAAATTAATTATTTCAATCAGAGTTTTATTTGAATCCTTAATCTTAAACACTTCGCACGACATTTGTCTCTCACATAAAATTAAGCGATATTTTGCCGAATGAAAGGCTTTTACTAATTTAATAAAAATACTATTTTACATGAATTAACGAAAAGATTTTAAATAGATTAACGAAAACAATTAATTAATAAATCCATACAAAAATTATTCTTTTATTTAAAATCTTTTAAAATCATTTAGAAAAAAATATATAAAATATTTCACAATTTATGATTAGTTAAACTTATAAAGCATGAGATTCTAAGAAAAGCTTTCACTTTAATATAATAAAATAAAATGATTTCCCCCATCAGATATAAAGCCAACTTTAAAATGTCTTCTCATTCTTGAACAGAGAATAGATCCGATCCTGAATTTGATATTTATTATAACTCAAAAAATAACTTTTTAGACATTTATATAGCAATTGAGACCAAAAGCAGGGCTTAATTGTATTCATTCTCAGATACAATCAATTTATTGTATGCAAGTAATTATTATTATTAAATATGAAAAGCGAATGTTTTTTATGAAACCTCATTTCAAGACAACAACCGTTGAAAAAGAAATAGAAGAGGTTTAGTGCCCAGGTCTCTATAGCGACCTATTGTTTTGTTTCCGATTTTTGCTGAAAAAACTAAATATATTCATCCATTGATGACTTACTATAGAATAGGTTTATGTTATTCTACAATAAATATTAGGAATATTACAAACGGTTTGTTAGTCTGACTTTTGTCCTTATGTTTTATCCAATACCTAAACTGAAATAACAAAATAAATGTATTTCAAGAATAAAAAGCATTAAAATAATGATAACATTACTACTGATTGAATTCTTTTAATAAAGTTATAAATTATAGAATTTATTACTCCTTTCGTCTTAAATAAATTTCATTATTTTATATTAGTTTCCAGAATTAGAATTATTTATTATTTGATTGATTCTTATAAAATTGTTTTTATGTCTAATAAATATATCATAAGATTTGTTGTGTAACAAAAATGTATTTAATTATAACTTTTTCAACATTTATATGAAATTTATTGATTATTTTGTCCAAACTTTATCAAAAGACAGAATAGACTTAAACTAATGTAGATTTGCATGAATAAGGACTGAAATCACGGGCGTGGCACTGGCACTGGCATAAACATAGGAACGGGCATCAGCTAAGGCACAGGCAGATAAAAAATGCAATTATTGTGAACTTAGTGCCAGACTTATGATCAAAATACATGCTATTGTATTGCAGATGTCAAGCCTTGCGCTCTATTAAATGAAAACTATGATCAGAATTGTTTGCAAAGAACCAAAAGAGATAGAATAAACCGTTTGCTCAGATGTTCACATAATTTACTTTTTTGTCACTCTTTTCAATAAATAATGTTATTTTCATTTCGACTGAATTTATCAAAAGTTTCAGAACAATTGTTTTGTAACAAAACTTTGCAAACAGAGTATATCTATATTTTTGGTTTGAAATTTTGATATACAGTAGAGAATCAAAATTGAAATAGTTTTCTAGTGAACAATTCCAAAAATAATTGTATGGTTAGTCTGTAAGGGAACTGCCTTTTGATCGCTTGTGAGAGTATTTTAATGAATGCGCGTTAGAGCACATCAAGGACTGTATGAACTGTAGACTAAATGGTGTATAAGATGTATAAGAAATATAAGGACTGTAAGGAGTATAAGGATTATAAGGACTGTCGTGCAAACCAAGACATTCTGTAGTAAAGAATGAGAACTCTGAGATAATTTCAAACTAAATTATTATATTCTTAGAGAAACTTGTAAGAGAGGTCTGGACTACTCTGTTATCCAAGCAGTTTGATTCGGTGTCAACTATAGTAGATAGAAGGGCAGGTGCACAACGATGTACAAAAAAAGCATACCTTTCTCATCATTCAATGATATAAGTCATAAAATTGATTGACACAACTGACGATGAATTCACATCTAATCGATAAAATTCTAATTATTTTTATTGAAAAACAATAGAATAGGGAATGACTTTCAATTTGCTTTATTAGAAAATTAGAAAAATATTTAGAAATTATAGAAAAAATGATTGATTTTCTAAAATATTAAAAAATAATAAATTCTATTCAAATGTAGTTAATAGAAGTTAGTTTTGGATGGTTTCGGAAATTTTTAAACAATGGATTCATATTTTTATATATATTTTATTTAATATTAAATATAAAGTTAGTTCAGAAAAGTTAGTCGAAATCAGTTTGAATGGAGAGTCGAGTGCGTGAGACAGGATTTAGCAATACTTTGATCATCACTTGATTAGTGGTGTGGAGCCAACCGAAAACTTTCATCATAAACACTGACGTCCGGTGCGCTCATGGAGTTAGAACTGTCTTTGCTGTGTCATTGCATTTGTGACTCTCATATTCAGGTATTACAGACTAGGTTTCCATTAAATATTAATTGTTGTCAAATAAAGTGAAGAACTGATAATAAAAACTATTGGCCAATAAATATATCGATAAACTATAACCACCGGTACATATAATCTTAATTGTTGTATTAATATATTTATAAGCATTGAGTTTATTGTTGATGTCAAACATTGTCAGAGCATTGACTCCATTAGATATAAGTTTGACTTTATTTCAAAGCGACTCAGAAACTGCTGAATCAGTTCAGTGATTAGACTACCCATGACTTCGACAATACTTCAGTCATCTCATGCCTGACTTATTAGAAAATAATGTTAAACTAAAAGACTTTCGCACTTTTCTCGAATCCAATATCGCTTTTAGTTTAGCATAAATTCCATTTTCCGATATTCCTATTTCATTATCCAATTATTTAAAATGAATTTTAATAATAATAGCATATAATATATCGTTTGAATCCATTAATTTTGTTTAAATTTATACGAATTTCAAATATTCTTAATGTTGGCTAAAATTTCAAATTATATACAAATTTTGTCTAATTTATGTAAAATAGTACTCGACTTAAGCCCAGAAGTCATGTCAATCCTATATTCTGTATAAATTCTAATTCAAATGTTTGGGCAGTATTCAAATGATTTTGATTTGCATATCTAATAACAGTTTCTTCAATCATACTCTTTAATCATTTATATTCAGTTTTGACAATTGCTATAAAGGAAATCCGTTCTATTGATTATGGTTTTAATTTAATTTGTTTAATGACTCACTTGAATCAAAATTATTAATTTTTACTAATTGTAAGAAAACAGATTTTTGATGTCAATTAAGTATAGTTTAGTCGAACCCATAAAGAGATATACAGTAAATATAAATTATATTCTATGTATTTATTATGACTGAAATGAATACAATAAACACTTGTGATTTAGTGACTGCCTTCAAACCAATCCCTAATTTATAATTTGTTTGTAAATAAGTATTACGAGTAATATATAATAATAAGTAATTATACTATGAATTAATCAAATCATAGGTTTCTCTATTTTATAATATCATAGGGTTTCAAAGTGTTCAGCATTAAAACTATTAATATTTTCATTTTCTAATTCTTAAATATGAATATTATTAAATGAATTCTTTAATTTTTAATATTCATTGATATAAAATATTGATATGAAAAACAAAATCATATTCAAGATATTGAATGAGAATAGAGTAGTACAGAATGTATTAGTATTAGTATTGGAATAGGGATAGTGTGAGTATCACTCGAAAGATGATATAAAAGGCAGCTTTCATTATGATCAAAGTCAAGCCCCACATGGGTTGGGCTCTCTATTCAATATGAATAAGAGAGAAACCCTCTGAAATGCTGTAAATATTGATCTTTTCAGTGCAGGACTGAGTCGTCGAAGTTCGTGTGCCAGCCATACAGTATTGATCCTATACTAGACTACATATCGTTCTGCCCTACCTTTGCATTAGCACTCAATTCATTAATATTTGATGTCATATTACATGAAATGTACAGTTTTCCCAAAAATAACTTATTTATTCATCTATTTTAACAAATATTAATATTTTTTGAATGAATCAGATTTAAAGAAACAATATGTTAGTTATGTTTCTTATGATTGAGAGCTCGGATAGAGTTGACATCAATTATTTCATTGAACGAGTAATTGAATTTTTCATTTAGAATGTGTTGACTGATTCCAGATTAAGAGATAAATGTATTTCAAATTATTCTTATATTTAAACTTATTTATCCGAACCATTCAATCGTGAGTTTAGAGCATTCACGCGATCGCATCACTCTTTGTTGCACTAAATACCGGTGACTATACCTTCAAAAGTTAGTGATGCCATCGAATTGCACGGTTTGGCCTTCTGTGTCGCCTCAACAGCACAGCTCCACCTTTTTTTGTTATCGATAATGTGGTTTATCTGAACTACAAAATATAAGTTCAAAGAGCATTACCTCATCAGTGATCAGTTGTTTCCTTCGCCTCACTTCGACCAATGCATTCAAAAACAGCTTTCATATACATTCATATACTTTCTTCTCATTTTCGCTTTGATATACTTTAATTGAACTTTTTATCGATTCCTTAGTTTGTATTTCCTTTCATAAAAATGTGTCTTTTGATGAATATCTCTTTTATTTATTTGATAAACATTTAATAAACTATTTCCTAAATATTTTCCCGTTTCTTACAAAATAACATAAAATAGTATAAAGAATGCGGATTCAAAGAAAACACATTTACTTATAATCAACAATAATATTCTTTATCTTATATACAATCGTCAAATAATTTTTGAAAAAATCATTTTGATTCAGATTTTTCAAGTAATATTTGAATTGTTTAGATCGCATGCTATGATTTCATTATGTGAAAGGTTAAGACAGGCAAAGGACGACAAAGTTTGAGTGTCGGGACAACTTCTATAAAGTTAGTTAACGCGTCGGTGAACGCTATAATTAGTTGAGAAAGTATTGTACAGACTATTAAACTATTGCTTTCTTCTACACTCTTTCCTTAACTCATCAAAATTATTATATTTTTTCTATTTTTTTATTTTTTATCTAATGATTGTATTTTCTGTCTAATTCATTGTCTGCAATATTGTTTTGAAATATAATTAATTCTAATTTAATTCAGATCACATATTAAGTTTAATAATCGGTGTTTCAAAATATCAAAAATTTCTTTTACTCAAAAATTATCATTTTTCTCATTTCCATTCTTTATTAAAATAATTTTCTTAATATATTAAATATCAATAATTTGTTTGTTTGTTCAAAAACATAAATATCATTAAATTTGAGAAATTATTTTTGAAAAACAAAACTTATTTTCCTGAAAATCTTTATAATAAGTTAAGTTAATATTAAGCAATAATATAGTAATGCAGTCATTAATTCTGAATATTTTCTTACATTTCTGGGAAATTAATTTTTTAACAAACGATTATAATTATATCAAACATATCGTAAGTGTGCTATACTTTTCCTATTATTATAAATTGTGATATTTTGACTAACATTTAAATCCCCAAAAACGGGATATTTTGACTAAT
>JAQFYS010000200.1:0-10009 GCA_034694945.1 Carabodes femoralis | reverse complement strand
GATCTGATGGAAGGGAATGAAGGGAACTACACATTCGCCGGTAATTACGATATAGTCTAACAAAACGTGACTTTATTTGCATTTTTAATAAATTATATCGTATTTAACGTAAAATCATTTTTATGTTTAATATATATTATGTTTTATAACAAATGATATATTACTCGATATTATAATTATTTTTTGTTCAAATCCTTATCTTTATATTCAAAGCAATCAATTATTTTGTTGTGGTTTTAGTTTTTTTAGTTGTTTTAGTGTTTTGTCTTAATTTTCAATTTAAATAATTGTATATTTTTTATGATTAAATATAACTTTCAGATGAAATGATTGATTATATGAAAAGACTGAAGCAATCGATTGATTCATTGGCTGATAATCGTTGGGTTGAGTCAAAGGATTTGATGTATTTTTATGAGAATCAGATATTCATTTGGCAGACATCCGATCAATCGGTTTATTGTCTCCGATTGAAAGACGAGACACACATCACAAACATTCAGGTATTCAAACATTCATTGCTTTACTCTTAGAGTTAATTGCATTCAATATTCACTATTAGTTCTCATTCAAAATCATTCAAATATTAGCTGAAAAATATGGCAAATATTTAATGCATTAAATTAAATATATTTTTAGCGATAAAATTATTATTCATTTTGTGATTAACATTATTTTCAAATAATATTTTGTTTTTTTCGTTGGATTTATTATTAGAGTATAGTATTGCCACTTATTATCTAATATCAGCGGCGATACTATACTATGCTCTTAGCGATAGAATGGTTCCATTAGTGATAGGTGTGTGTCATTGATTGATTCAAATAAATCTGTATTCATGTCTGTCCTCTCAGTCAATGATATGCTAATTCAGTGGCACTTTTGGCTTTCACTTTGAGCACCGGATTCTGTAATACAATTAATAACTTTTAGCAAAACTTTGAGTTCACGTTCTATACAGTTAGTTATGACTCTTAATTGACTCTCATTTAATAATAATATGAAACAAATACTAAAACAAGGTTTGACTCAACTCTATATCCATTCGTTTTACCATTTACTATACAGTATATTATGTATACCATTTGAATAACAAATATATTCAATTTCCCATCTATTTCCTACCCTTTAAATATTTTGGTTCCCATAGAGATCACCCCTTTATTATAAAATTTTGATATACAAAAATCATAGTATTATTTGAACCATTGAAGAATTTGCTGGTATGAGTAGAAAATGTGGATGGGTGACATTGGTGACATGGGTCACACCATGTAAGGGTCAGTGAGTGGTACACTTCTCATTGTTTAGTGGCTGAGAGTGTTTTTTCAGTATTAATAATGGAATAATATTAAGTCTTTAGTGGGTATAGTAGAGCATAACTCTGTATTAGTTTGGGTTGAGTTTAATTCTACTATAATTGTAATCCAAAGCCAATATTGTAATTAACGCCAACGTTTGTCTCTTTATTTATGGGTCAGAAGAATAGTTATCTGTTTTTTGCACAGTTATATTGCGAAAACCAATTGTTAGCCAACTTTTTCAGCTTTCAATTGAATGCATAAATTTTTTTCATCCATTTATTACTAAACGCTTTTAAAGTTTTATTTTTTCTCCAACTCTTGCCATATATCGTATGTAATAATAATTGAAAACCTTTTTCTGATGCTTTCGGTTAAAAGGGTTTCACTTATTTGAATAGAGAATATCATCACAACTGATATATATATTGTTATGTAAGGGTTGGGGTTCTAAAACTTAGAAAAATTGGTGCCGCGAGTCATAGAAATCATAGCAGTGTTGTTCGCGCCGTTAGAAATTTGTTAGTAAAAGACGATTTAGAGCCTTATCTCCATCTCTTTGTACACAATCTATCACTTTTGGCATCACTTATTCCAAATGTTAGGCGTTTTTTAATACAAATGTTTAGACATTATATGCAAAAAAATGTTTGGAAAATAAGTGCAACAATAGTATGAATCCATTATCTAATATTGTAATAGTTGTGATACGGCTTTCAAATACATGTTTTGTTTGATTGCAATAACTCTCGACTCGACGCCAACGACTAAAATGCAATCATTCGCTGTTTTGCCTACAATTTTGTTCACTCTTTCTATTATACAATTTGTTGTTTTACTTATATATATCTTTAGTATTACTCGATTTCTAATATTTTTATTCGTCACTTATTTTTCAATTGTTTTCTTGACTATCAGTTGACTTTAGATTTGAAACATCTTTTAGTCACTATTTTCTATTCATTGCTTTTAGTGATTGTTTTTCTTATTTTCAATCTTAATGTTTAACTTTGACACTAAATTCGCTGAATTTTTTTGCTTTAAGTGATTCGATAAGTAATGAATAGAAAATTGTTTTCTATTCGTTAACCCCTTTAGGAATAGCAATAAAAATGGGTTTTTAGGATCAATCAAACCAATGGTCGACTATTCAATTGCTATTTCTATATCTATTTCTTTATAAGTAGTGGTGTTTTGAGTCTACAAATGAAACTTTGATTACATGTCTATTGCATTGGTATTGCTTTTAGAGTAAGAATTGACTGAATTATGGAAAACATGAAAAGCATTATATAATACTCTATAGAAATGACAAAACAGAGGAAATTGATGTGCGTTTGGTTGCGATCACATTCTTATTGCTATTACTGGTTATGTCTGTCGTAATGCGGTCTTCACTATAGCCCTCATCTGAAGCCCTGTTTTAAATATCTATTACCACAAAGTTTATGTCGTATTGAAAAATATAAAAATATATATTTATTTTATTTATATTTCGTATATCCGAAT
This sequence comes from Carabodes femoralis, assembly GCA_034694945.1. Lineage (NCBI taxonomy): Eukaryota > Metazoa > Arthropoda > Arachnida > Sarcoptiformes > Carabodidae > Carabodes > Carabodes femoralis. The sequence goes on along the minus strand of JAQFYS010000200.1, from coordinate 7,199 downwards.
GGCATTAGTTTTTGTAAATTTGTGCTCAATTGAACTCAATATAGAAATAGAGACGAAAAGAATGTATTAGTTTAGAGATATATAACGTTATATTACATCGAAGTTTGCCATAAAAGGCAATGCAATCCAATGGAAACTAATAAAAATGAACCAAAAGTTTGCTTTACTGGCAATTGATGAATGTGTTGAGACATTTGCATAGGAATCCCATAATGTTATTGCACACAAATCTAATGCAAACCAATAACATTACAACTTCTTGCTATACCAACTCTCCATTCTCTCCCTCTCCTCTAAACTCAGAATCCATTTTATCTAAACTAACAAAAATTGTATAGCATTTAGTTATTCGTATTTTACTCCTAAAACTAAAAACAGTCAAAATATTAGGCATTTAAATGTTTACCAAAAAAGCTAACCGTTCGCACCATTACTGTCACACCATTGAACAGTTAAACACTATGAGAGCACTCTATATAAACTCCATACAGAAAAAGTGATGCATTTAATTGCCATTTGGGTCTGAGCTGTCAAACGAGATTGGATTCTGTCCTCAGTGGTACTGGTCTTACCGGCATATGGAAGACACAATAGGCTGACCATACATACCATTTAATCGACTCATTCGAGTTAATGACTTGTATTGAAGTTAAAGCAAACAAAATCATATTTATATGCTATGTATTGCCGGTGCAGATCCAGAAGCGTTCTAATCGCTTCCAAACTCTTATCTATTTCTCCAAATACTGTATTCAGTTGTAAATCACATTTGTTTCGCACCACTCGTCGCGCCATTCGCTACCAATTGCTCTCATTTTTAACACTCATTGCACTCGAGTCTAATACTGTAGAACACCGGTAGAAAACCCACAATTCATAGACCGACCCTTCATTTAGCAAACACTTGAGATACTGGTGTCCAATAATTGGTATTTATTTAAGAAGTGGTGCTGTAATTCCATACCATTAGCCATTCATTATAGTTAAGACAAACATTTATTTATTTAAAGTAAGTTTTTTACTGTCTATCGAATAGAATAGAATCGGAGCTCTAATTCTATTGTATTGGATGCCATTCAGCGCCGGATATCTTTCACATATTTCACATAATATAGCTTTACTTTTATAACTTTCATATAATTCCTTATTTCTCTTCTTTTCTTAATAAAAGTGTTTAATATTAACAAACGCCCCGTTATTCGATGTGGAGAGCCTTGAATTAAGCGGCACCGGTCGCTATTTGGCTGTTTGTGGTTCAAGAGGTATTAATATCGTGGAATTGCCGCCTAAATGGGGAATTAACGGTACTTATGAGGGCGGAAAAGTATCAGTTCTGAGCAGGTAAGCCATCCTATCGTTTGATTTAATTATCTCAATCTATACTTCTGTTTCACATCTTAATCAACTCTTTATGTCTGAATTTCTTTCATTTAATTATAATATAAACGAATACTATTTCGTGTGTCTCTTTCTCTCTTTCTCTCTTTCTCTCTTTCTCTCTTTCTCTGTCCGCAGATATTTTCAAATTTTTCAATTGTTGTCTGAAAATTTTGAAAATTCATTTCAACCGTTTTCAACAACAATTAAATTTTGAAAAGTTTGAAAATATTTCTGATATACACGAGGGAGGGGGAGAGAGAATTTGATAGGGGTAGGGGCTCGGGTGGATAGGCCTGGGTGACCCAGAGAGGGAGGAGAAAGAGGGTGTCCTAGTAATATCAAATCAATAATTAATTTACATTGAATTCAGTTCTTCTGATAGTATTAAACTAATGAATTGAAAAGTGTTTATAAAAGCGATAAAATTATATACGGGTACCAAAAAATCTGTATTATTGTCCAGATAATGGGCCACAAGTTTTAACATTCCATTCATTACAAACTGTCGGCTCTTACACTCAACACAAAACTTATATAAGACTTTTGATCGTTTAATAAATTTATTGGTTTTTCAAAATTAGAAAAATCTGTTAAAATTGATATTAAACTCAATTTTGATTAAGCGTTATCTGCAATAATGTCGTATTAGTTCTAAACCAGTGTAAGCGTTGGCATCAATGTTGAGATTGTCTATCATACCAGTGCTTAATATCAATCACGATTAAATGCGGCGGAAATAATTAAAGAGAATATTGTTTTGTTTGAACGCATAGACAGTAGTATTGCTTACAATCGTTGAGAATATTATTGTTTAGTGAAGTGTATTCTGTATTGAATTTATTGCTTATAAACCCGTTTAAGTCATAGGTCTAACTCTTTCACCCTTTTGGTTATATTTATTGATTGGGCATAAAAGTAGTGCCCATTTCTGTTGCTATGCAATAGATATATATTTTACTTATAGAATATTCTATTGACTCCTTTCACTCCAAACACTGCATCCCTATTATTCTATTATTGCATCGAATCTCAGCCGAGATATCATTATATTTAAAACAATTTCAGTTCAACAGAACAGATGGCAATTAAAAATTATAATATCAATAATAAGAGCAGAAGAGCCCAAACGCCACCTGCGATGCGCTCTCTCTCTCTCTCTCTCTCTCTCTCTCTCTCTCTCTCGCATTCTTTAGTTTCTTTAGTGATCAATAACTAATATATTCTACAAAACATTATTTGACTAATAATTTAAAACATTTTTTTGATTTTATTATTCTGAAAGCCATCACTACTTTTAGTGATAAATTTTGATGCCTTTCCTAAATATCTATTGAAAGAATGACAAAATTCATAAATTAAGAATAAATTATAAAAATATTTAAATCCAAACCGATTAGAATTGATTTATTTTTCATATAGTTTTCAAATGTTATTTCTATTCTATGAATTTCTTTTTCTATTATTCAAATAGCCGTTAGAAAGAATGAGAAAACAAGTCATCAAAAAATCAATTTTAATGTATAGTTATTCTGAAAATTCGAATACAGTATAACTTGTAATCACTTTTCAATTGCTAGTCATTCACTCTTTTAATTATACGTTTGAATTATAAATCATTTTAACGAATCGATTGTATTTTCTGTCAGATCCTGGTCTTTAGGCCAAAGATTTTTCGTATGCAATCAGAACATTGAGTTGTTGTGTAGTCGATGGCATCCAAATAGTACTCAACAGAAACACATTGTATTACTCACTAATGATAACTGTTTAAGGTTTGCATACATTTTGCTTACACTTCTCTTAACTTTCGAATGACTTGTTTTATATTAATTAAAATAAGAATTTTCGACATCAATGAGGAGGAGATTCCGATTCAAATCATCAATTTATTGACCGTCGATACAGATAATTCTGTCACACACTTCGGTGTCTCAGTGTTTGCATCTTCTTTGGGTGAAAATGCAGTCAGTTTTGACTTTGGGCCCACTATATCAAAGTGCTATGACGTCCAATTGTCTACTTTGTCCACCGCTGATGAGTGTTTAACACCTATTTACGTATTGAAAGGCAATGGAGACGTTTTACTCGTCTATTCAAGTCTTAAATATAGTTATGTTTCGAATACTGTTTTTGGTCCCTTAACAATGAGACCGCCCGCAGAAGACAACTATGGAGTGGACGCCTGCAGTATAGCCTGTTTAGACTGTGTGCCACCAGTTATAGTGATCGCCACTACTTTTGGTGTTATCCATCACTGTATAGCTCTGGACAGTGAAGAGAGCGACGACACTCATTCACTATTACCTCATCCAACACTTTATGTCTACGAAACCATTGAATTATCACTTTCATTGACTTCAAGCGCAGAAATACAAGATCTGAGCTGTAATTTAAGAATACATAAGGATGTTATGATACCAATGCGTTACTTCTGTAGTCACGCGTGTGGTCTTCACGCCGTTTCCGTTCCTTTTGTTTCTCAACTTAAATCTAAAGATGAACTTAATTTTCGAGAAGAAGAGTCAATAGTCGAACATTTGATTTGTACGAAACCTATTACTATCGCTGCTTTGGATGATCAGACGGACCCGTCTCCTATCATTCCTTTAGGAGTAGCCATCGGTGTTCAAAGCGGTTATACATTTGTTTTGGTTTTGTTAAATTCGGGCGAACTTATAGGCCGTCGACTCACACCTACTTATATATCACATGTGTTCGATGAGGAGGAGAACGGGACAGAAACTGAACCTAATATTGGGTTAGATATAGCATCACCTAAAGTAGGTTTCGCTGATTATATTAAAGAAATACTAAAACGCAATCAAAGCGTTCCGCTCTTGAAGTCAAAGGAGAGCTCTAATAATGATTTGTCATTACGTTTGGAACTATTGATGACCACAACTGATATCTTGAAGAACGACTACATAAAGAAATTTAATTTAACCGCTAATGCTATCGACAAAAGGGCTAAACTCTTGACAAATGACAAACAAATTCAGTTAAAAGAATTGGAGAAATGTATGGAAGAGAAGAACTTTCTTTTAAAATCATTGTTAGAGTTAGTCGACAAATACGATAAGACCAGAGAAAGACAAGAAGTGTTGTCAAATCGAATCGATAAAGTGTTGGAATCATTACAGTTCCAAAGGCCTGAACTCTCGGACGCAGAACTCCAACTCAGAGAACAGTTGAAACGAGTGTCTAATTGTTTGAATTCTCATAAAAATAAATTACAAACAATTAAAGTTAAATGCAATTATCAAAACCAACAAATGGACAAAACGATGAGCACACAATTGGCGAGTAGTCTTCCATCGGCTAAAGCTCTTCCCTCTCCCAATCAAATTAAAAGTATAAAACAAATGCTTTCCAATCAGTGAGTAATCGGTTTGAATTATAAACTAAAAACATTTGATTTACACTTTTTCTCGCATTCATATGATTTTAGGAGCGAATCGATCGCAGAATTGGTTGAATCACTCAATGAATTGACTAAAACTTCATTGGAATAAAAACAAAACGAATCATAAATAAAAACAAACAAAAAATTGTAATTTTATGTCAAAAACTTTTGATATATCTTTTTATAAATAAATAGTATTTTTTTATAATAAAACAAAATTCAGCTAAAGATTAGTGTAATTGTAATATAATATGATTTGGAATATATATACTTAATTTGATTCCAAATATAATTAAACTGTTTGTTAATTAATTTATAAAATAATAATAAAAAAATTTACTCAATCCTAAAGCGTGAAAAGGGGTCAAAGTTGAAACTGAAACAAAAAAAACGAGAGAATAATAAAACTTTATTATTATTTAATATATATTTGTTTTGTTTCGATTAAAAATAGTTTTTTGCAAAATATATTTTTGCCAAAAATGACTTTATTTTATCTTCTAATGAGACCTACTTTTTTGATATTCTTAACGGGAAGAGAAGGCGAACGATTGGGTGCTATATTTGAAAATAGTTGTGAACGAGAATTGTTATTTGAGTAGACGTTCGAACAGTCCATCTGTTCGTCCAATGGATATCTACCGGTGTCTGCAGAGCCTAACAGTTTAGGTCTTCCATTCATTTGGTTTAGTATTTCGGGACTATTTATTTTACGGGGCGAATGGTTTCGGGGCTTAATTATAAAGGGTTTCTGCATTTCCTCTAAAACCGATGGCGCGATATATGTGAAGCCCAGAAACACTTGATTCGCAGATTCGCTGAGAAGCGAGTCGTCGGGAGAATCGATTGGCGTTTGTTTTGTGAATTTAGTGTCAAATTGTGAGGCGTCGTCATCGCTGGTCAGTGACGGACGGAACGGTGGCTCAACTTTCTGTAGTAATACGTCGTCCCAATTGACGTGACGGAAAAATGGATGTCGTTTGATGGGAGTGGCGTCGTCTGCACCCGAACCCAGACGTTGAGTCACCTGACGTTTCAAAAGTTTGCGAATGAGGTCTCGGGCGTCAGGAGTTAGATATGGCGGAAGATTTAGTTTGCATTTCAATATTTTGTCGATTGTTTTCTTGCGATTCTCTGCTGTGAATGGCGGCGCACCCGTCAACATGTCGTACATCAACGCTCCCATTGACCACCAATCGGCTGAACAGACAATTCAATTGATTGGTCTATAATAGTGTACCGGTAATAGTGTGTAGGGATAGGTATACCTGCGTGCATGTGGCCAATTCGAGTCAATATTTCGGGCGCCATATACTCAATGGTGCCGCAGAAGGTGTGTGTGACCCTTCCGTCATGAATGGCTTCCTTGCAGAGGCCAAAGTCGGTGAGTTTGACGTGTCCGCGAAAATCCAAAAGAATATTCTCTGGTTTTAAATCTCTGTAAATAATTCCCAATTCGTGCAAATGCTCTAAAGCGAGGATTATCTCTGATATATAGAAGGAAGCCGTGTCTTCCAGGAATATGCCCTCCCGTTCCAAATGCATAAAGAGTTCGCCTCCACTCAAATAGTCTAAAATAAGGTATAGTTTACCGCCGGTTTGGAACGCATAGATCAGGTCCACAATGAATGGGTGTTTGACGGACTCGAGAATATTGCGCTCAGCCTTCGTGTGATCGGTGTCCTTCTGGTTGCGGACAATCGTCGCTTTTTTCAATACTTTCATAGCGTATACTTTTCCGCAGTTATTTCCGGTCACTTTCCGCACTTGAAATACCTTTCCATAACCGCCTTTTCCTAATACTTTCAATAATTCAAAGTCTTTGGTAGTGGTCTTCTCCTGACCCGTATTCACCATTTGTTCTGTCAGTTCCACCGAATCCAACATTTGTCCACTTTCTTCAGTCAACTGTTGAGCTGTTGTCGGCTCGTAATCATCGATCTGTTGGACAATCAATACTCAAAATAATGGCCAAAAATCAGTGGTCAGACCTGTTGGTCAATAATGATCGCGTCCTCGTCTTCATCGAAGTCGTGATTGTTATCCAAACGATTGTTATCTTCATTATGTCCTCCAATATGACAGTCATTTAATTCCATATCAAAAAGAGCCGCCATTTCTCTACTCATTATATCTTCGCTTAAATTGTTTAACAATTTATTTATAATTAATTTGAATTCAATTCAATCCAAACAACAATTGATTTATCAATAAATTTAATTAATTCTGGATTTAATTTAATTGAATATAATTTCATAGTTTTATTAAATAAATATATTTAACAAAAATATTGGAAAAAATCTTTTATTTTTTGGACTAAAAATTCAATCGTTTTTATCGACGAAATATTATTTCAATAAAAGAGTCAATACTTTAATACAATAATTACGTCCAAAACACAAAACACTACAAACAC
>JAQFYS010000199.1:0-10014 GCA_034694945.1 Carabodes femoralis | reverse complement strand
AAATTTCTATTAAATACAGTATTAAAGTATATCAAACATTAATACTTCAGAGACTAATAGTAAAGAAAGAAAGACATAAGAATTTAATGAAAAGAAATAAAAGATAAATTACTCGAAAGCTTATTGTGTCGTCAAATTTGATGGAAATATTGTTTAGAAAGAAATTTGAATATAAGTAATAAATGAGTTTTTGAGGCTTAATCTAACCATTAGATTCTAGTCGAGTCTTACCCGACGTTTATTGTGGTACTGGTCTTATCCAGTGCTCTCTTTAGCTCTTTAGCCATTCCTCTTGCCTGGACTGGTATAATGTTTAATGTTGTGCATGTTGTGAATGTTGTGCATCTGCCTCGGGCTGAGCACTGGATCGCCGTTTCCAGCAAATGCCAGGTGCGTAGGAGTGGAGTCCGAAATCACACTCAACTTATTGCCTATTATTTCATTAAATTATACTCTCATTTAGTATTAATCTTAATGAGAAATCGACCGAATTATAGGATAATTATTCAAAACTCAATGCATTTATCTGTCACTGAATTTGACTCTATATTCAGGTTATAAAAAAATTATTATTAAAAAACGTATGCGAGAAACAGATAGACTGATAGATAGAGACGGACAGACATTAACTGCAACTTATGTTTCATTTGAAGAGCCTTTGCTTGTATAGTATGCACCTGCATATGAGATGCACACAAATATTATGATATTATTTTCAGTGAACAAACTAAAAGCTAATTTGGTTTTGAACAGCTGTAGAAGAAGAGTAAATATTCAATAGATATGTTCACATCACTAGCTTTCATATCAACCATTCGGACCCAAAACCAAAAAATAAAAATTAACTATTGTTCAAAATATTGAGGACTTTCAGACTAAATAAGAATAAAAGACTAAAATAATATATGTGTTCACAAAATTCAATTCCAAAGGCGTTAAAATGCAATTCTAACTTAATTTTCAATTCTAAGCCATACATACGAAAGTGATTTTTACTTAAAAACTTCTTACGAGAACTGAAAGAAAGACAAAGTTTTGTAGAGAAAGTAAGTGACAGAGAAGTGAAAGAGAGAGATAGCGAGAGGGAGAGGGAGAGAGAGATAGAGAGAGATTCCATAACTTACTGGTACTAAAACTCTTAAATTGAGCCGAAAAACATGAGTGGCATAGGATCGCAAAAAACACCTGCACTGAGATATGCAGGTTTGCATAAAAGTGTCTGTTTCTCTAAATTGGCGGAAATAACCTGAATGGCAATGATTGGCAAAATGGCAAAACCAAACCAAGAGCTACTTTAGCTCAAAATTCTTTCAAATTCTATGGCATAAAACACATACATATATAGAAAGCTATTAAGAGCTGAAAGAGCGCGCAATCTTTAAACTAACCGGAAGTTTATCCTCTTTTAGTCGACTAATGAAACTCTTGAGTAGCTCTGAATACAACTCTTAACTAAATGTTTATTATAAAGAAACAAACACTCAAACACTTGACAATCAATATTATGTCTATTTATTTTAAATGTTTGAGTAAATGAGTGCTCAAAAGTTAAATTGAATTTAAAGAATAGAGAACTCAACACCTTTTTTACAGTAAATAGAAAACTATGAAAATATCAAATTATCAAAAAAAGTATAGAATTTCTTTACCAATAATCGTAAAACACAACAAATATTAATACTTCTAATTGTCTGCTCTAAAAGTTAAGACAACCTTCAAAACCATTCCATTTCTACATTTATTTCAATTTAGAATAATTGAATTGAAAATACAATTTATGCAAAACAATTGCAATCAATTGCTATGAATTGCTATCAGGGACAGACAATCGTAAAACAACAGATATAGACTATATAGTATATTCAATGTAACTTTATTCAATTATTCAACAAATTCAAGGTATTCTCGAATAATTAAACCATTTTTGAATCAATTTTGATAAAATCAATTTGAAATTATTCTATCTTTCATTTCTCTAATTTCTTAATCCAATATAATTTCTTCATTTCTTGGTGGGTCTCACAATCAAAATAAAATCTTTTACTATTGAATGTAAACGATTGACAATCTTTTTGTTGAATAAGATCTGAAAATCTTTATTATTATTAAAATGATGTTTCAATCATTTATATATTGAACTAAACTATAGAGTTCTTTGGCTTTTATGCTAAACACTGAATAATTAAACTATACTTAAATGTGAAGTAAATATTATATTATTGTTAATATTGTATTAAAATATTATTAATTATATGTAAGGCATGTAATTCTAACAATTAATGATATATTTTATGGAGAACTCTATTTTGATGAATGAAAGACATTTTGCAAAATTTATATTTTTTATATCCATTTGCAGACATCAAACACATCAAAAAAGAGTTCAGCCTTTAATACAGTACTATAACTGAACTAAAAGTCGTGATTTTCTTACTTCTATCGGAGTGTTAGGGCCAGCACTGGATTTTGGTGAGTGCTCTACAAATATATGTTCATCACTGGAAAGGAATATTTTACCACTTTTACAACAAACGCCTAATTCTTCCCTAAAATTACGGCTTTCTGTCAAATGATGCGTTTAGGGCTGTACTCACCCCTACTCTATGCCCTCGGCTATCAATTCCATGTTTAATATAAACTATAAACTAAATGCTATCATATATTCTGTAGATTAATATAAATTATGGTTTCATATTAAGTAATGTTTGAGAGCCTCTAATCTATTTATATTTTAGATTTCATTTAATCCTTTGAATCTCATTAAAACAATTTTCTATTTTAATTCAATTTAGAAAAAGTTGTATACTTTCGGCAAATAATGTATTTTATATTTTTATTATTTTAAATAGTGTTTCATTTCCGAGAGTAAATGAACTCTTAATTAAAATTTAATTAATTGATTGATTGGTTGATTGATTCAGCTATTGTTCCAAACATTGTTCTCAATGTACTCTTCAAATGATATACTCTTATATACTCTACTATAGTTTGACAAAAAAAACTAAAACAAAACAAAAAATAAAATGCATTGAAATACTTATTTTTAGCAAAAGTTGTAAACATATATAAAAGTTATTCTGACACTAAATATTAGTTATTTTCTTCGATATCTGTGATTCAATTCACACATTTAGAGGAGATTTTCTTCTAAAACACTAAAAAATGATTTAAATGCAATTCTTTGTGGGGACTCGACCTTTAAAGCCCAGTTCATAGGACTAATACCTGTATACTTCATACCTCTTACTATATTTTATATTAAATATAATTCAAATAACAATTTTAAGTAAAGTTTATTTGCAGTCATAAACCTAAGTCATAAGCCATGAGCGCAATGTTGGCCTCAGAGTAGAGTCGGCTATAGTTTGATGAAAAAAACAAACAAAAAGAACATATTGTGAATGAAAACGAAAAGATTAGGGTTTAGATGGTCTGACAGTAATGCCAGTAATGCCTCTTCGAAGCCATTGTCAACTGTTGTGCGTCCACTCGATTCGTTTGATTCATTTGATCGGTTAGGCGTAAAGGGTGTACGACTCAGATGTGGTTTAAATAAAATAATGCTATTGTCGGCACCGGCACTGGCCATCCATGCGATGTCACAGAACTGGAAGAACTGGCAGTTGTGTAGTTGTGTGCTGTACATAGCATACAGTGCACGTAATCCATCCATATTATCGCAGGCCGGTAAGCATCCAAGTATACGTCCTGTGTCTGTGAACCTAACCCATGTCCTCCTCATAGTTTCCGCACTCCTTTCCGTTCTTCCCTTCAAAATGCAATTTTGATTTTGTAGTATTGTATCAACTGTTGAGTTGGATATGACATACGAAGCACAGGTAGTTCTCTACAGATTTAACCATTTGAGTTATGGTTGTGCAGGATTTACGGAGCCCTGAGTCAAGAATACTGTACTCACTGTACACAATCACCGCTTCCTCCTCTCCTCATCTCCACCCTAACAGCCATTAAAAGGAAAGACAGTATCGCTCAGTATTAGTAATAGTTATGCGTTAATAATATTTGTCTAGTTTCGAGTCACAGATCTGAACCTACCTATCAGTTAGTGTGACGACAACCCAAACCAATATTACTGTAGAATCAACTGTTGCCGACATCTAATCGATTGCATGCAAACACAACTTCAGTCCCAAATTCAACTCAAAATTTTATTTTAAATGTTTTTTTAACACCGATTCCTTGTCGAAGGCCGGTTCGATACACATCACTTTAGATCACGATTTATGACCTGTTGCCACGTCTTCTATGTCTTGCCTCATCTGTTCGGCATTCCTATGTCTTTATGTTATGCTAACCTTATAAGCATTTACTGTCAACTCATGGAATCTTAATTAACCATAATTTCGAATTTTTTCCGGGAAAACATTGAAAAACTCAAAAAACTTTAAAAACTTATTTTTTAGCAAATTTTTGTAATAGAATCAGTCCTTAGTCTTCATCACGTCTTCCAATCAACTCATGTCTATATTCTATTAAATATTATAGACGTTACACGCAATTGAAAGCACTAAATCTAATATAACTGATATCGTAATCAGGGATTAGAAAAGCAGAACTGAACATAATTGTGATCGAAATGGATCGGCCGTTTGAAATGAAATGAAATGGGTCAGTCAGCTCACCTCAACTGAGCATAGGAGCATAGGCATAGGCATAGGCTTTTTGCCAACCGTTTAATTCTCAGATCATAGTATCTTATATAAAATCCAAATCAATATTTCTAATCAAATTAAGCGAAAAACTTCAATAAATAATAATAAAAAAAATTCAATAAATAAATTGAAAAATTTATGATCAAAACATTTTTAATCATATATATCAGCAAAAGAAAAATGAGAAATTAATTGAGAAAAACATAACATTTTTGTTTAATACTTAATAATTATAATAATAATAGAGCAATAATAATAATCATAATAATAATAGTTATGATTTAGTCTGAAAACGCAAACGCTTACAACCAATTGTGAATTCGTTTTCTAATTAATGCTATATTTTTCAGTTAATATATAATAATAATTAATAATAATGTTTTTGTGCAGAAATTAGTTTACAGTTATATTTACAAAGAGATACCAATTTGTGGCAATTGATGTTAAGTTAACACTGAATTAACGGCTGAGATGTCAATCAATTGTTTTATTAATATCACTCACAGTTAAGGTGTAATACTTTTTATATAATTGGAAAAACAATATGTTTTAGTTTTAATATTCACATCTTGTTTATGATAGCATTCTTATGTTAAAACAATATCATTATTATATAATTTTAATATTATATCCATTTATTTATAGCTGCCATATATTTATTCTAATTCTTCACTTTTAAAATTCTCTCAATTGAAAACTCTGATAATTTATTTGTACTTTTAATTGAATTTTCAATTTTGAGATATAATTATCCTAAACACCGGTTAATTTGTTTAGAAAATTACAAATACCGGTGCCTTCCCTCTTAGGATATAATTAAATTTAAGTTTTTGTTTATCTTTTAAATAAGAATTGATATAATATTCTGTAATATTGTATGTGTGAAATGTTGTTGTAATAAAAATTGTTTAGAATTTGTTTTAGACATTAAATTTAGAATTTATATTTGATTTGCAGCTTTCGTTTAGTTCTTCGTTCACTTTTACAAATAGTATCTATTATTTAATAAAATGGAAACAGTGTTTGTCTCTCATAATTCATATAACAATTGAATGTTTTTATTAGATAATTATTAAACCCTGTGTTCGTGTAATAGCAAAAAAAGACTTTGAGATTCTGAAAAAATTCTGAGTGTTTAACAAAAACAAGTGAAGCGTATGGCCTAATGACTGTAATTGTCAAGTGTTTCGACTCTTGTAGGTCGAGTCGACACGCTTTACAATTCTTAAAACCAACAGTTCTAGTAAATGAAGAAACCTTTAGACTGGCGGAGACTAATAGCTGTAATTTCGGTAAACTAGTAAAGTGTCGCAAATTAATGAGGAAATTGCTTTTGATAGCCTTTCCACACAATTCTGATTTGAAAAGAGGGAAAATTAATTTCTTATATAATATAATATAATATCAATTATAAAACAAACGTTCGGTTTAATTGTTTTAGAGTTCAAGAAAATAATTTATAGTATTTGAAGTTCCAATAATTGAGAAATCATTTCAATCATTTCAGTGTTTTTCTATCTGTTAAACAAGTTTTTGTTTTTTAGATCATTATTAAGCCTGAAGTTTAATATCATTGAGAATTGATATATAATTTGTGTTTTATGTTTAGCAGCTGTTTATCAATTCGATTATATATATACGCTTAAAATAACAGTTGAGGCCAATTGTCTTTACTTACATTCTGAAGACCATTCGGCTTAGTTTAGTGGTCAGTCTGTGGCTGAACCTCAGTCTCGCACATCTAGTCTTACAATTCTTACAATGAATTGATCACAACATACACACAAAAGCATTATTTATTATAGAAGTGGTTGTAGTGATGATAGTTATGATGAGTCGGATGTGATTCTGATGTTCAATAAGTCATATAAATAGTATATAAGTCTTTGTTTGAGACGAAGGAAATGCAAATTTTGTACAATTAATGAAAGTCTTGATTAGTCTTTGATTGGTTGCAAATATGTATTTAGAATAGAATAAAATTACACTAAATCTGAATAAGTCCTACATATGTGATAACGGCATCGGCGGCTCTCCAGACGACGCATAATGGCTCTGCATTTGTAGCCGATTTTGAACATTGTTGGGGTCGTTATCACCCTGTGGTAAATACATGCTTATCATGTCTCTCAAGTCTGTATTACAGGGTCCTCTTCGGGCTGCGGCTGCCGCCAATGCCGACGCTGTCATTGCGTTTGGAGAACTGCCGCTATGACCCGATGAATCAGATTTTATCGAAGAACCGGTCGCAGACATAGGACTGGCTGAGGATCCCATCGTCGAGTAGGCGGATGACATAGGCATTGATGAGTAACTGGAGGAGCCATTCATATATGGCATAGCCATCGAACTAGTCATCGGCGTATGAATTTGTGACATATCGTAGCGACCATAGAGGCCGGGATTGGCAGCCATACTGGCTGAACCATAGCTGGCAGCGGCGTGTTGTTGGTAGGCTTCGTGCATCATAGATGGGTAACCGTTAGGCATATAACCGTTCATTTGATACATATCTCTGCTGACTTGCTGTACAGCTGCTGCGGCCGCCGCTGCCGCTGACGATCGCGTTGGGTCGGGACCGCCCAAACCACCTAAGCTTCCAGCCAAAGGATACTTTTCTTTTTTCATAAGAGTTTTAGTCTTTCTTCTGGGTCTGTATTTGTAATCTGGATGTTCTTTCATGTGGACTGCTCTCAGTCTCTTTGCTTCATCAATGAATGGGCGCTTTTCTACTTCGGATAATAGTTTCCATTCAGCGCCCAATCTTTTACTTATCTCCGAGTTATGCATCTTTGGGTTCTCCTGAGCCATCTGACAGACAAATATATCATAATTAGCTTTTCTCATAAAACTTTACAAATTGAGTTAAAACTAAATATTTTTACAGTTAATTACAAAAACGTTAGAATTTTACACTAATTGAAAGCTATTAAATTATTTCTAATTTGTTAAAAAGTTTTTAAACTTTGGGAACTAAACCACAAAATGAATGTAAACTAATTTTAGATAATATGATAATAATGTAATTTTTGTCAAATCTCTAATTTCTAACAAATGATTGATAATAATAATAGATATATATATTCTATATTATATAAGTTAAGACTTACTTTTCTTCTCTGTCCTCTACTCCAAACCATGAAAGCATTCATCGGGCGCTTTACTCTATCGATTTCTTTTTTATTAATTGAATTATTGGCCGAATTGTGTGAATTTTGTGGACCACTAGTGCTATGATTACTATTTCCTGAGTTAGAATTAGTGCTGCTGTGATGATGTGATTGCGATGTCGGCGTTGATGTAGGGGTTGGGGGCGTCATCACCGACAGCGGTGTTTGTGGTGTGTGGTGATGATGGTGGTGGTGGTGATGCCCGAAAGCCGATGCTTTGAGATCGTGGTGTTCCATCGCGTGATGGGTAGCCGTTGGAGTCATAAGACTGAACGGCGCGTACGGCGAGGGATACTCGCGCTCTAAGCCAGCCATTTGAGCGGCGGCCGCCGAAGAATGATATAGAGCCGTCGTGGTTGTGCTGGGACTAGGACTCGGTGAGGATGAATAGGTCGGTGATAACACTGCACTCCCACCGGTGCACAGATTACATAAACACTGATAACTGTGTCGATCAATGTTTTGCTCTGAGAACTGAATTGTCAAAAGTTTATAAAACTTTTTTTACAATAACTGTAAGTATTAGAACTTAAGTATAATATTATATCAGATTTGAATAACGATTGAATTAATCGATTGATGTCTGATTCAAGTGATTAGTATTAATGGTAGAGAATCGGGATTACAATTAGTGTTCAATAATTCTTTGGATCAGCATCTGATCGGACATCGACGGAAACTAGAGAGCGCTGTCGCCCACATTGGCATTGATCACCAATAGTGCACTCAAGGGTTTCGTTTACAATGAGAGACACAGGACTAACAAAAGCTCTTCAAATATTCTTCAATGAACTGAACGGCACACAAACGCGACTCAAAAGAATGTATAGACTGTAGACTTAGTGCGTCTGATGTGGAGAAGCACTTCTCAGAGTAATGGCAAACTTGAGGCCAAACTAAACCATTATTGATTGCCTTCGCTCCGGCTCTACAAACTATAGACCAATCACTGACAGCCCGGTCTATATAACACACCATTCGTCTCAACTTATTCATGACGTGATAGCAGAAGGGAAAAGCACTCGAATCGACCATAAGTTTGTACCCGCTCTGATCTAATAGAGGACCGCCTCTTTGGTTGGCTTCTATGTTCCCCAAACATTCCCCGAGGCTCTACTCACACAACTTGAATACGGGTTTACTCAATATGTTTGTACAGATGAAGGCTCAGTAGAGGGAGAACTCAATTCTACTAAATGTTTAATTTTAAGGATTCACTCTTTTTCAATACTGTTCTGTAGTTTTGAAAAGTTTTTAAACTTACAAAAATTATAATATTTTATCGACAAAATTAGATAATTATTTCTTTAATTACAAATATAAGACTAAATATATCTGGAAATGTTTGTCAGAGAGTTTCAGAATATTTATGCTATAATTCATATGAACTGAAAAATTCTAAACTTAGGAATAGAGGGAAAAGCAATCCGTGAATAAATGCACGCATTTTATCGATGGCACCAAAAGGAAAGCTGGTTTGAGTGTAGAGAATAGATACAACAAAAAACCAGAATTGGGAACATATGCTGTTCATTGCAACTGTCCATTGAATAGTTTGAGTGAACATAAACAGATAGAGTGCACCAGAAGGTAGACTTACACTTAACCAATGCATCAGATATTGATTGTAGAATAGAGATGAACATTGATTTCTCTAAATTTAATTATTTTTACTCCTATTTAATATATAAATATAGCAAAATTGATCATGATCAATACCACACCACCACATTTGCTCATTATTTAACTCTGTATAAATTGGTAGAGTGAGCTAGGTGATAGGAAAATGTGGGCAGATTTATCATGTTAACCGATCTTGTTCATTTTATTTCAAATATATAATCAATTTCAAAATCAAAAGTAATTTATATTCAAACAAATCAATTACAGTAAACAATAAATAAAAGGAAATAAAATAGAAAAAAACTTTAAACACATTAGACTTAAAAAGACTTTATTTGTAGAATTGATTGACAAAAACAATACAAAAGTGTTTTATGAAAGCATTTATGAAAAGTTTTTGCATACAAAGTATTTAATTGTTCAGATAATTTGTATTATGATCTTAATAATAGACATATTGTGTGAATCTGTTATGAATAATATTTGTAAAAATAGTTTAAATCGTTATTCAAAAGTATTATAACTAATAACTTATAATAAGTTAATAA
>JAQFYS010000198.1:0-10017 GCA_034694945.1 Carabodes femoralis | reverse complement strand
TAAACAGAATATTAACAACTAAATATAAACAAGGTTTGTATCAATTCTACAATTTATATTCTATAATTTATATCAATAAATTTTTACTTATAAACAATATACTACAATAAAATTATATTATCAAATAGGTACCGGTATAAGCATAATACAGTATTTCGTAAAATTATCACCAACTCTATAGAAAACTATTTATTGTTAGTTCAAACATGAAATTTTCCAATCCTTTCCCTTTATACTCTATTCCGTACAATAACTGAGAGAATGCAATGATCAGAAAGTTGCAATAATTAGCATCTGAGTTCACCTATAGAATACTACTACTACTTTCTAAAATAAAAATTATTGGGAAATAAAGATAAATTACGATTATATTTAAATGAATGGTCTTTAATGCCTTAAATGGTTGCAAATTCTGCATAATTATAGCTAAACTAAATTAAGCCGAATACCTAATTATTTTCTGATTTAGACTTGAATTTTCACATAAAAGTAAATCTATTACTAAAATATAATATATCGATATTATTGTTCTGTATTATGAATTTTAATTAGAGGTTCTGCTGGAATAATACAGACTAACTATACTGTACAGTATATATAGAGAACAGTTGTGGTCTTTCATCGATTTTCTCTTATGAATACGAGAATATGAATATTTGCTGATTATAATAATTTAGAAGATTTTCTGGAAATAAAGCCTTGAATTTATTCTGAAACAAGAATTTATATAATATTTGGCTAAGTTTATGATAGAATTGATTGTAAGCCAAAAGTCGATAATATTTTGATTGATTAAATTTGTCGAAATTAATTTCCTATAATATAGTATTAGTCAATAATTCTATACTTAATTTGTTATATAAAGGATGGAAAGGGATGTTAACCTCACCTTTATTTCCTGTCTGCAGGTTATATAAAATTAGATTCAATTTATTAAAGCTATTCAAAGCGTACATCAGAGCAGATCAATTGGAACCCATTCGCCGATAAATATATTATACAATACTTTAACTAAAGATAATAACCAGAGATAATCTAATTTGAAAATAACTTTTATGTAATCATTGATAATCAATATTAGTATTAAACTTCTGTTGCAGTTCTGTTGTACTCATGAACAACACCAACACTATTGTACTCATTATTTAGGGAATAATCGTTTAGAATGAATAAAATGAATAACAATTTATTACAAACTATTATTACTTCGTCCGATATATGATAATATGAATATTACACTAACTCTACCATAATATGAATAGAGAATAGTTTTGCAGAACTCTATAATTCTATTGCATATACTGTGCACTACTTTATTATTATATTAACAAAATAAACATTAGTTGAGAAGCATTCCTCTACAAGTGATGACAAGAAAAGAGAAAAGATAGTGATAGCGATTGGGGTTCAATAGATGAATACAACATTTACTTTAATGGTATTATTATTTAATGTCATTTAACTCTACGCTATTATTATTAAATATAATAATTCTTTCAAATTGATATCTAAAATATTTTTACCGCTAGTATTAATATGAAAATCCTTAATCTCAAGTTTTAGTTCAGAATCATTTGTTATGCATATCTGTTGATGCATTTGAAAGCACACTCAATGAAAGTTCTCAGGGATTGCTTGTCGGCTAAAATATCTGACAGACACTCATATGTCCTAACATAAGCATTCTTAATTGAGCATGCTAAAAGTCAAAGCTTTTATTCGTCCGCAGAAAATAATCCTGCTGGATATTTAATTTTTGAATTTTTAAAGGAAAAATCTAGCCAGCATATTTTAAAATGGGATTTTTTGAATACTTGCTCATGGTCATCTCTTTACATCAAAGTATATATACTATAATTACATTCTAATATATACAATAAAACACATTATGAGTTAGAATTGGTATACATAATACCGGTAATTGTTTAGACTCTCAACTTTAGAGAATAAGTTGACATATAATATAATTTATTAAACAATTGTTTATTTTTACAGATTTATTACAATTTTTACATTTTATAATTAGGTATAAAATATTAAATTATAGAAATAATATTCTTAAGGTTTGATTATTTATTTGAGGTTTCGGAGAATAAAACAGTTATTAATTATAAATTGTTGAGAGAAACCCACAAAAATATTAGAGTAATATAGGGATCGTCTTCTGGACTGTAATTCTATTTATCGTATGACCGGTATATTCAATAAATAATATAACTAACTGTATATACATTAAATTAAAAGTCGGCTTTTATTGTACTAAATATTAATATTGTGTTCACAAATGAATTATAAGAATATTTGTGACTCATTTAAAGAATTGGAAAATATTCTAAAAATATTTTAGTTGTGGTAAAAATAAAAATTATTACAGTATTGAAGAGATTATATAACATATAATGGAAATTAAAAATTGAGAAAACAATACAATAAATTGAATTAATCTTTGGATTAATCTCGGAATATATGTTTGGCTTTTGTTTAATGAAAAATATGTCAATTATTATAAAAACATTTCATTTATGCTCTTATGTTGCGATCAAAAAATAAATATTTCAAATAAATTAAATTGTTTTAACTATTGTCGACTAAACGCCAATTTAAGACTATTAAGGTTACCGCCGGCCGAATGGAATGCAAACACTGATGTTATCGCTGTCACCACATATTCCAGAATAATCGAAACCACATATAATTGTTTTTGGTTAACAAATGTCTGTTCAGAACATTTTTAAATAATATAATAATTACTATTAATTCAATTATTTCAAATTACTTACAATTCCGGATGCGATCAGATGTGAGAGAAAGACATATCCGATCAGAAGATAATTACGATTATCGCAGGCTTTAAAGAAGATAACGCCCCAAAACGTGTGCAATAAAATGAACGCTAATGTAGTCAACGAAGAACAGAGAAAGAAGTAATGAGAGTCTCCATTCAGACCTACAGTTCCCGGACCAATACTGTCCGCTAATATGTTTGTCAAAGAGAAAGCGCCGGACATCAGACCGAAACCCAGACCTGAGACTAGATTTTAAATAACTTTATTCAAAACCATTCAATCAATAAATTCAAATGAATTGAAGTAAACGAACCGAACGCTAATTGTGTCCGATTATTCATCACATGAGTGCCGGTAGGAGTTCCCACTTCCGACACTTTATGAAGTCCCGGTTCGGCTTTTCTGAACATAAATCCATAGATATTAGACATTATTTTGATAATTGACTGAAATATAAATACCGAATGACTCGATAGAAGATATATCGGAAGATCTCCTGAAATATAATAGAAAAGGTGACGCCAAACACCAGATATTCTTTGAGCGGAATAACAATTGACCATAAAATTGATGACAAAAGTAATGACAATAACCAGAAAAATGCTCTGAAAATAGTAATAAATTTAGTTAAAAGATATTTAATCCAAAATCAATTGAAAGAGAAACTGACGCTGAGATCAATATAATGATTCTTATCGGGTCTTTGGCTATCATTAAACAAAATATAGCAAATGGTGGACCAAATGATATGAAAGTACACCCGAAGAATTCAATGGTAGTCATCGTTAACACAAATCTCAATCTTTGGACAGTTTATCCGAATATAATATCTCTTATCGTTGATTGTCTTCAATTGAATCCTCTGTTTCGCCAATAAATTGATTGAATTAAACAAAATAATAATAAATAAGAAACAAAATGATTGAGTGATTGAGTGGTTAACAAATATCTTCGCAAATGTTTTCCCTTTTTTGATGTTTTTCTCTTTTATCACATTTACTCTACAAATCAATCACTTATTCCCAATGTTTTCTCTAATAAAGGCTTAACTCAAATATTTATTTGATAGGAAATACACTGAAAAGTTATAACGAGTTGAGACCATTAGCATAGAGTAATGACATCTTTGTATTTGTTTTTAAATTATTATCATTTCGTTTGTGTTTTATTTTTTGTCAAAACATATGAATGAATGAATTGATTGTAAAAAGCGATCGATTTTTAAATATTAATTCATTTATTAATTGTTTGTTAAAAACATTTATAATATAATCGTTTGTGACTTAAATCTATTAAAATAATTAATTTAATTGAAATGTATTTTGAATTTAAGTGAAAATTTTGTTTAAAAGTTTATCTATTCTTTCGGTGAATCCGTTTTAACCGATCGGTTGAAGAAGTGATGAGTTTTGACACTTCAAACGTCGACCGTTTGGAAGGAAGTGCTAAAGAAGTTGGAGGTCTTATAATAAAGAAGAAGATCCCTAATAATAGCGATGAGTTTGTATTTAAAAAACCCGGCATTTCGTTACTCGGTTTGGATAAATTGGCCGAAGAAAAGAAGGCAATGGAGATCTCGAGGAATAATGAATTAATGGCCGCAATGGAGACCAATTACACAAACAATAGTAGTCGAGATCGACACCACTCAAGCGATAGACGCGACCAGAGATCCAATGATCACAGAAGTCGACACTTCCGTCAACATAGGGTCGAAACTCCCTCTCATTCGGGAGGAGTTAGTGATGAATATCTACAGAGAAAAAGGAAAAGAGATGAGAGAAGGGATGAGAAACACAGCCGTCAGTCGACTATCAAACAGCCAAAAGAGGATTTGAGCCGCAAATGGATGGCATCGCCCCGAATTCATACGCCCTCCCCCTCCAGTTGGGACGAAGACGACGACCACTACGACAGAAGGTCTCAGCGAAGCCAACGTGGATTCACTCCTGACCTCAGATCAACTGGAGATTTAAGAAGTTCTTGGGATACAACGCCCTACAGATTGGGAACTCCCGGAACTCCCGGAACTCCACGACCGACACCAACTCATTGGGGAAATCAAAGAAGAAATACTGAAAATCCATTTGATTGGGAAGAAGATGAGGATGAGTTGAAACGAGTAGACAGGGAATGGTATGACGAAGAGTGCGACCAAAATCCGTTCGGGAATATGACAGAAGATTTTATCAAAAGACGTGAAGAAGCGCTATTGAAGAACAAAACGGTTCAAAGAATAAGTGCTCAACAAAGACAGATCAATAAAGACAACGAGAAGTGGGAAACGAATCGACTTCTTCTCTCGGGAGTCGTCCTTCGAGTCAACGATGATCGCGACGATGAGGACGAAGTAAATGAAGGAAGAGTGCATCTAATGGTTCACAATATAGTTCCGCCATTCCTCGATGGCCGCATTGTATTCACAAAACAACCTGAACCTATAGTTCCAGTTAAAGATCCGACCTCTGATTTCGCCATTCTTTCTCGAAAGGGTTCGGCTTTAGTTCGATATCATAGAGAACTGAAAGAACGAAAAAAAGCTCAAAAGAAAGAGTGGGAACTCTCGGGAACGCGTTTGGGAGACATAATGGGCGTCGAAAGACCAAAAGATGAAACCGACGACAAGGAAGAGAAAACCGATGACTACAAAGCAGAGCATCGGTTCAAAGACCATATCGATGGCAACGAACAACAAACTGATAGAATGAAAATTAGAAAACAGAGGGAATTCCTACCGGCGTTTGCCGTTAGAAATGAATTACTAAATGTTATTCGAGATAATAGTATAGTGATTGTGGTCGGAGAGACCGGTTCCGGAAAGACTACACAATTGACTCAATATTTACACGAAGAGGGATATAGTAAATATGGAATGATTGGCTGCACTCAACCCAGACGTGTGGCCGCTATGTCTGTCGCCAAACGAGTGTCCGATGAAATGGGCGTCAAATTAGGCGAAGAAGTCGGTTATGCGATTCGGTTCGAAGATTGCACTTCCAATAAGACAATCATAAAGTATATGACCGATGGAATACTTATGAGAGAGTCTCTATCAGAACCAGATTTAGACAATTATAGCGCAGTCATTATGGATGAGGCGCACGAACGGAGTCTCGATACAGACGTTCTCTTTGGTATTCTTCGTAATGTTGTCGGCAAACGAACTGATCTCAAATTGATCGTCACGTCGGCCACAATGGATTCTTCAAAGTTTGCGCTCTTCTTTGGCAACGTTCCCGTCTTCATAATCCCCGGCCGAACATTTCCGGTTCAATTGTTTTTCTCTAAAAATCCGGTGGAGGACTACGTGGACGCAGCCGTCAAACAAACCATTCAAATACATTTAGGAGGACTTCCTGGAGATGTACTCGTGTTTATGCCGGGACAGGAAGACATCGAAGTCACCTGTGAGGTGATAACTGAACGCTTAAAAACTTTATCAGAGACCTCACAGAATGAGACTCCAGAGTTGGCAATACTTCCAATTTATTCTCAGCTGCCATCAGACCTTCAGGCGAAGATCTTTCAAAAGGCAGAGAATGGGATCCGGAAGTGCATTGTGGCCACTAATATCGCTGAGACATCTCTGACTGTTGATGGAATTATGTTTGTGGTGGACAGCGGCTACTGTAAGCTTAAAGTCTATAATCCACGCATAGGTATGGATGCACTTCAGGTTTACCCAATATCTCAGGCAAATGCAAACCAAAGAAGTGGTCGCGCCGGTAGAACAGGTCCCGGATGTTGTTATCGATTATATACAGAAACCCAATACAAACATGAAATGTTAGCCAATACTGTTCCTGAAATACAACGAACCAATTTAGCGAATGTGGTACTACTCTTGAAATCACATGGCGTTCAAGATTTATTGCACTTTCATTTCATGGATCCTCCGCCGGAAGATAATATGTTGAACTCTATGTATCAGTTGTGGATTTTAGGTGCTCTCGACAATGTCGGACAGTTGACTCCTTTGGGCCGATCTATGGTTGAGTTTCCATTAGATCCGGCGATGTCTAAAATGCTTTTAGTTTCAACAGAAATGAGATGTTCTGCAGAAGTATTAATAATAGTGTCTATGCTCTCAGTGCCCGCCATTTTCTTTCGACCAAAAGGTCGCGAAGAAGAGAGCGATTTGGCCCGAGAGAAGTTTCAGGTCCCGGAATCAGATCATTTGACACTCTTGAATGTATACCTCCAGTGGAAAACACATAAATATTCGACTCATTGGTGTCAACAACACTTCATTCACGCAAAAGCTCTTCGAAAAGTTAGAGAAGTTCGACAACAACTTAAAGAGATTATGGAAACACAAAAATTACCGATTATTTCGTGCGGAACCGAATGGGATGGCGTTCGCAAATGTATTTGTTCGGCATATTTCCATCAGGCGGCCAGACTTAAAGGTATTGGCGAATATGTGAACTGTAGGACAGGAATGCCCTGTCATTTACACCCGACCTCATCATTATATGGAATGGGATTTACTCCCGATTATGTCGTATATCACGAATTGGTTATGACTACTAAAGAATACATGCAATGTGTGACTGCAGTTGAGGGTCAATGGATGGCAGAGTTGGGACCAATGTTTTACTCTATCAAAGAATCGTCAAAATCTCGTTTTGAACGAAAACAACAACAAAGAGACCATCAAAAGGATATGGAGTACGAAATGGCTTTAGCACAACAACAGATTCAAAGAAGGAAAGAGGAATCGGAAGCCCAAAGCACACCGAGTGTCAGGTCTTCGGCTATTATGACCCCAGGCCTCAAACGGCCCAATACTCCGGCCACCCCTCGACGAACACCTTCCAGATTTGGTCTATAAAACAATTGTTAAATAATTTCATTTTAAATTATTTTCATATTAAATGATTATTTTTTCATTTTTAATTAAATACAAAAAATTGTGTAAATTTAATAATTATTTAGAAGTTCTGAAACTTTTTCAAGTATTAGAACTAATTAAAAATATGTAATAAATGTGTTATTAATAAATGAAAAACATTTTTTTGAATGAGTTTTAATTTAATGAGTATTTATTTATAATACTTGAAAACTCAATGAATATTCTGTTGAATTGATTGAATTTTGTGATCAGTGATTGCTATGGAAACTAATGGTTTGAATAAACAAAACTTATTGAAATACAAAGTAATGTCTAAATCGGAGAAAGAGGTTAAATCTTTTTTGACTGACAATAATGTTGTCATTCAAGAAGAGAAACCGTTTTTCATATTATGTAAACCAATATTATTGCCTTTGAAATCAATGACCTTAGAAAAGTTGGAGAAAATGCAAACCGAAGCCGAAGAGAAGGCAAAGCTTCAGATGACTGCAAATGAAGACAAATAAAATGAATGTAATTAAAAGTTTTAATAAAATCTGTTCTTACAATCAATTTTTTATTAAAATTTAAAACAAATTATTAAAATACTTTAAAATAAAAATTAGAGGAATATCTTAGAAATAAATTCTGATTTGTGTTAAAAACTGATTAATAATTAAAATAAAGGAAAAACGATCAAAACGTCTGTCTGTTCCCATTCACCCAATTTCCTGGTCTTTTAATATACTGTAAATTATGGCAATTATTAAAAAAATAACAATTATGTGAAAATTTTAAATAAAATCTATTAATAGATAGATATCACAAATTTGTAGACCTTTCGCTCATTATTCAACGCTTAGGAATGAAATGCACTTAAAATACAAAATCTTTTAAAATTTATGTATTTATGAAAATTACAATTTAATTCCTCTATAAAATAGTTTTGCGATCGCTTTAATGTATCCAATAATACAAGAGAATTGAAACCATTGTTAAAATAGTTTTGGATTGTAATAGAATTATTAACATATTATATGCCTCCCATTCCTCCTCTATTAGCGTTGGGCCACATATTGTTGGGCGAAGTCTGCAATTGAGACGATCGGACAGTAGTCATATCTATTAAAAATATATATTTTTAAAAATTTGTTAAATTTTAGTCTAATTATTAATTACGGACCGAATGGCAACTGTTGGCCGACCGGGCGCTGACCGGAAACAGAACTTAATCCAAAATTGATACTATTATTAGTTTGCTGTGGTTGAAGTGGAGATCCGATTGATATAGTGTTGACCTGTCGGGCCAATTGGTTCATTGAGGGCGCAATTTGTTTCTCATATTTACTGCCCAATAAGTTATCAACACTTATATTAATGTTTTTACTTAAGTTACTCCACGTGTTGTTTGAAGAGATATTCATCTCAGCACTGATTTGTTGATTTGAATCCAAAAACAATTCATTTGGACGAACACTTGGATTCAAAGGTAACGGATTCATTGGACTCAATGGTGTCATTACATCTACCAATCCATTTGAGCTCATAAGTGGAGACAACGGCTGTAATGGAGGCATAGAATTGATATCTCCTGCAAAAGGATTTGATGACTGAGTTAATAGCGAATCATTAGTTAATATGTTTTGTGAAGTCTGAGCGATCGGTGCCATAGCTGTGGCGAAGTCTGCAAAATCATCGGCTGAAGAATTTTGATTAGAACTGCTTTCAAATGTAGAAAAATCTGCAAAATCTTCTGAACTATTATTATTATTACTATTAATTACATTATTAGATAAAAATAAATTATTTATATTATTGTTATTGACATTAGAAGTGTTTGCGTTAGTGATTGGATCCGAACCGGTATTAAAAATTTCATCCAATAATTGTTCATTAGATTTGCTTTCATTAAGTTTATTAGTATTTCCAACGGATAATTGGTTTTCAGTACTGTTGACCAAATCGGTTGAATTAGTTTCATGAGTGCCAAAATGTTTAGCTGCGCCCAAATCTATTTTCTTAACAGCTTTTACCGATTTCTTAGGACTCACGACAGGAATCTCTGCATTGTTTTTGTCGTTAGCTTTCGGTAATTTAGGGCTAATTTCTGTATCATTTGATTCAAATTTATTCTCTTCATTACTGTTTTCACTGATAGAGTCTTCAAACTTTTTAACTTTACGCTCAGATTTACTGAAACTGTTATCTTCATCGAACTCAGGTTTACGGACCGGCGGATCGTACCAACTGTCGCTATACCTGTTTCACAAACATAGACAACGTATTAACAATTCATGTGTTAAATATCTAACTTTTTTCTATTTTAATGACATTAAAATCTATTACTATTAGCATCTGATTTGATGCAAAAAAATAATTGGTTGAATGACTATGACT
>JAQFYS010000197.1:0-10026 GCA_034694945.1 Carabodes femoralis | reverse complement strand
ACTTGATTTCCATTGAAATGTGTTTTGTGTGTTTGAGAGATAGAGATAGAAATGCAAAAATGATATTTTATTTTAGATTTGTGATCCTTTTCTGTGTTTAAGCGAAAATTGCATTAAAATATTTCATCGAAAAGTTGAAACGTTTGTTAAAGAATTTAAATAAAATATTAAGTAATTCAACATATTTTGAGATTTTAGTTTAAAACATCCGATTTAAATAAATTCAATTTAAATATTATATGAAAGTGAAGAATATTTATTACACATTTAAACAAAGTCTATAATATTTTTCTAATAAATTTAATAAAGGATTTTATCAATTGGAGACAAACTATATTTAACAAATTTAAATGTTAATGTTGGTAACTCTAATTGCAATTATAGAATATTTGGACATCAGAAATTCATCAGGCATATTTTACTGCCGCCCACTTTTTATTTAATTATTCATTTATTAAAGTATTTCAGATGAAAATTCTCCGAATAACTAAAATTGTATTCTTAATAAAAACTCTATACATTAGTATAAATTATTCAATTGTATAATAAGTTTGTATAAACTAATATAAAACTTATTTTTGACATTTACAATATTTGATCAAAACCCAGGTTTTCGAAGACGAAAGTATTTTCTTATTATCTTTTGATTGTTTTGTGTATATCTTATTATATGTCACATATCATGCCTTAGATTATTGATGTTTTGACACAACTAAACATTGTTTCGAATGCTAATAGAAATGTTGTCTGATTTTAGGCTAAAATTCGGTTCATTTAACAATGTGTTAACTAAACTGTAGAGTTATTTGCGGGTAAATTGACTCGGAATCAGAATTTGGTATTTAATCATATGTAGAGGGAGTCTAAGACAGAATTCAAGTGTTATGGGCTATGGTGTGATCGGTGGTACCCGAAGAGCATGAATGTTAGACGAGTAATGTTGAGCGCATGTTATGCCATACATGCCATACATTGAATGCTGGCATTTCGAACATCACTGGCGAGAAATGTTCACTCTGTTTGTATTCTTCACTAAAATATTCTTCAGTTTATACACAACAGTGAGTCTTAAAAGAAGAAAATTCATTTATACTCTTATGCTGACGAACAATATTCACTTGTATTTAACTTTCAGTCTATCAATAGTTTGCTTCTGTGTGTCGATCGTTAAAACTTTATAAAAGGTTTATAAAAATTCAGAAAAACTGTCGGAATTTTTTATATAATAATTTACATATAATTTCCATTCTTTTCTACTTTACTTATATTATCATAAGTTCTTATTATTGTCGGTCGATATTAGAAATTCTTAAAATTTGTTTTTTATTCTATAGACAACTTTGTTATCGATTGAAAAATTAATAATATTTACAAAACAATTTAATATATAAAGAATTGCTTATTATGTAAGAAAAGTTAGGATTATAATATGTTTAATTAACGGATTAACGAAATGATTGACAGGTGAGTGAAGAATTCAATTATTTTATAAGTATATAATTTCATAAACAAATCAAATTTGAGATTTTAAAGAAAGAAATTTAATTTTAAAATTAAGTCCTATTACTGGAGGCAATCATTGATTGAACGGATAACTGAAGTGAAAGGTCTGCTCTGTTTGTCTTCACTGCAATGTTTGGCACAAAATATCTAATTTAACGCCAGAATTGTTGTCTACAATCAACTCTTAAATTAGATATTTATAAGTTCTATAAATACAAATCTTATCATTCAAACTGAAGTAAATTTAAGATTTGAAATAATTTATTGAATCAATTAATTGAATTGAATTTAATTATTTAACTAAACTTTTATTCAATCGCTTTCATAATTTATGATAAAATATTGCAAAAATAATTTCTTATTTATCTTATAATTCATAATTTTTTATTCCATCGATTAGTATATGAAGAATTCAATAGAATTTTTCAAATAAGAAAGAAATGAATGTCAATGTGTTTAGAAATAAATAAATAATTAAATTGAGATAAATTCTTAAACTCAATTAGAATGGAATAGAACTGATATAGAGTTTAGTTTGAAAAAAAGTTATTGAAGTAAAAACAAAATAACTTTGAAAGTCAGTTATATCTGAGTAAGTCTTTATGGGTTAACGAGATATCCAGTGATAGAGCCATAGGAACTGTTGGAACTGATGAGAATTGTTATAACAACGGCGTAAAGAACAATAGTCGACAATCGCACAAATAATAAGAGTATTATATCGAGTATACAATAATAGAAGTGAGGCTTTAAAACAGAGATTTACTTTTTTGATGGTTTTGTTGGTCAACCCATTTTCGAGAAAGGATTTGTTCCTTTTCTGCTCTTATATTCTTCTATTGATGTTATTATACGCTATTCTCTGGCAAACCGTTTCACGAAATTGTCATTTGAGTGACTCAACTCTCGACTAAACTTTTTTGAACGATTCTGAACTGAAAATTTATCATTAAATATCTGGTGAAGGATCAGAAGAGGGAATGAATGTGGAAGTAGTAACACAAAAGTGATTGTCAGTCCAGATCCGCGATATTTTGTTTGTCTAAAGCTTTTAGTTGTATATAATATCTCAATGAATGTTTTGTAAAATATTTTCACAATAAATTCGATATCTTTTTTTATCAAATAGGGGTTCAAGACTTTAGGACAATGAATCACATTTTGTCGCCAAACATAAAACTCCCTCTTTTCTCATTTGGATGATTGGACAGGCATTAACTCAGGTCTCCTTTTTGTCTGATTAGATAATTGAGTGAAAACGAAAATTGTTGTCAACTCAACAAAAAATTGAGTTCTTTTCGATTATTTTCTAAACTTTTTTATTCCAACGCTTTAATCCTACTTTAAGTCGTTTTCTTAATTTATTCATTTTTTTTGTTGAATATTTTGCAAAGTTTTTCTCATTTTTTCTTCGTTTGAATTCATTTCAATGTTAATAACTTATGAGTTATATAATTATATTTTAGTTGAATTCATTTTATTTTTAAAAATTGTATTAACTTTTATTCAGTACTCAATAAGTCATCCGCAGATGTATTTTGTTATAAAGTATATGATTCTTATTCGTGTCATTAACTCCAATTCAAACCAACAAAATTGGATTCAATTGAAAAGTTTTCTTCAAATATAATAAATGAAATTCTGGTTCACTAATATTTTGTAATTGAATTATGGATTCAAATAAAAGATATATAATAATAGAAAACAGAATTGATTTGAGAACAGGTGTTAATTAGAGGTCAGTTTGAAGTGAAATAAAGGGAAGAAATAAAATGGATTGAAATGAGAATCGGTATAATCGGTGGCAAAGAGGAGAGGAGAGGAGAGGGATGAGGAGGGGATGAATGGATGAGCCCATTGTTAGAGTGCGCACGCATTTACCTAAAGTTAGCAATAAAATAGCGCTCTGTTGGCTCTGTTGGATGTGTTGTGTTGTGTGTGTTTGGGCACATGTATGTATGTATGTATGTCTTTAGTATCATTCAGTTTGTTGGTGTCATGACATTCACTAGCATTTTGATTGTCTTATTGTCCATATCTATGTTATCCCTTGAGATACCGGCTCTCATATTATGATAGAGTATTAGTGAATCTATGAGTGAAACGAAAGACATTCTCTCACATCAACTAATATTCTGTAATATTCTGTCGACAGTTCTTAATCATTGTTTAAGAGAAAGATTAGACTCACATATCAAGTCCATAGAATGATCTTTACTTATAGGACACAATTGGCTCACATTTCAATGTTCGGTGAGTTTCTAAAATATTTTTTCAATCATTTCAATGAAAAACTATAATATTTAGATTATAATATAATATTATGTTAGGAAAGGAATGTTAATTGTTTTGCTCTAAATGTTCTAAATGTTGATCCAATTGAATACTGGGTCTAATAACTCATTCAAAGTTGTTTGAAAGTGACATTCAATTTGATTTGATTTGATTCTTATAGTCTATTAAACAGAATGATATAACAAATGAATTATTAGACAAACCTAAACAGTTCTTCCGCCAGACTTTTATTGTTATATAGTCTAAAGTTAGTAAAGGAGTGAACATCTGGTGCACAAAATGTTATATTTTTCTACATTATTCAGAGTATTCTTATTGTCTATTCGTATTCGTATTCAACTTTCTTTAATTCATTGTTTACTCTGCGAAACATCGCTTTATTTATCAGACAAATCAAACATTTAATTGACTGAAATTGAATTAACCCAATGGTATTGGTTTGTGAGCCAACACTAATTTATCAGTGAAACTTGTGTTTAGGCACTGGGAATTCAAGAATCTGATAATGTCATTGACTATAAGTCCAGTTCAAAGAATGCCAGAGAATGGCAGAGAATAGAAGCTATCGATAGACAAATGTTATTGGATTTGTGCACTTCTATTGTCCGCAATCGTTGCAATTCTCTCTACTTTTTTGCCTTTTTTTTCAATGATTCTCAACAAAAGCAAATCGATTACATTAAGAGTCTATAGCTTTCTATTTGATAATAATATGAGAGAAGAATTAAATTAATTTAAGCCAAACAATTGCTCTTTTATTGTGAATTAATCCAAATCTATCTGTATTTTCGTTCATATCGTTTGCAACTTTTTCCACATTCAAACCATTCAAACCCTTGTATTGTTAGGAAGTGTTCTTTCAGGCGCTCTCCTCTCCAACCAATTCATCATCTCTTCATCAAAACTTGTTAACAACTAATTGTTATTATTTATTATTCTTTCCAATTATATGTTCACATCCTATACTTAACTTTATGCATGAATCAGATATTTTATAGAATATACAGAATTTTTATAAATGAATAACAATTATTTGAGCATAAAATCGTGTAATACTCCGTTGATTAATAACACCGAAAAGGTTTTCTCCTCCAAATAGACTATATTAAAGGCGCGCCCTTTTCTGACACCTTCTCTACTAAAATCTTAGAAAATTATACATTTAAACATTAAAATTTGAATTACAAGTATTATATTATATTTAGCATAAGTTCACATCAAATTAATTTTACTTTTTTTTACTCAAAATTACAATACATTGTACAGTATTGTAGACTCAATTAATAATTTTTGCTATAAATAGCATTCACTATACAAAATGGTTTTAATTTATAAATTATTTAACTTACAAATATATAAACGAATGATTAATATCAATAAATAAGGTTTAGAATTATGATTATTATTAAGAGAAGCGAAAATTAAATTTGATTACAGTATTATTAATGAGGGAAATATAACATAAGGAAGTTGTTTGAGATTTTAATAGAGTACTGCCGTCATTGAAATTAGTCATTCATTGTAGGGGTTTATTAAAACGAATTTGCTTTTATAATTCAAAGCCATATCGATAATTCCCCGCATCTCAAGAGAGAAGAAACCTTTAGTCCAGACACTGCCGACGCCTTGCAGTCATTTATCTCATTTTGGAATGAGTTTCTATAGAGAACTGATGTGTTGTTCTTATGCTTTCGATCAATGCTAATACATATAAGAAAGTGCAGTCGGTTTCCAATGTAAGCCTCGCCTCTCTCTATGATGTGATGCATTGGTATAAGACTTGTCGAAACTCATACACACATATTAAGCTAACATTACCAAGGGAGTATGAAATGAACATTATATTTTTTACTATTATCAAATACCCTTGATAATTATATTGCCTTAAGTCACTACTCAAAGCATCCAGATTATAACTGATCTTATTTGAAGGACAAACTATCATAAAATGCACTTTTACTTCATATCTCTGAGTTTTTTTTAATAAAAAGCTCATCATTCTGTCCCCCACACCCCCTGACTGGTGAATAGTAGGCGATCATGGATTGGGTTCAATACTATTAGTGCCAAAACACAGAAACGGTAGAATTTTTTTGTATTCGACACAAAAGTCATCACTTCTTAAATAGTGACGAACAGATCAAATACATCTCCGCTTTTGTTGATCACAACAGTGTTCACAACAACATTCAATATTTGCCCAAATCTTTACTTTATTTATATATTTTCTGAATATTTGTAGAGAAGGAGAAACTTCTTTTTAATAATAATATTCCATTGAATTGGTTTTCTTTAAAATTCTATAAATAATTATATAATTGAATTATAGTTTGTTTTCGTTTAAATATTTTTAATTCGATTAATTTTCAAATGTTCTAAAATTAATATATAGTATAATGACTTAAATTGAAAGAAAATAAAAGAAAGTTAAATATGAGTTACCCCTAGAAGTTAGTCAAACATATTTGAAATCATTATTCTTATGGCTTATACAGACTTTCACACCATTTCTGTGAAGTATTGATGAAAAGTATTGAAAGAATTATTTCAAATAATGCTGGAGAGAGAGGAGAGAGAAAGAGAGAGAGAGAGAGAGAGAGAGAGAACGAATAGAGAGAGTTAATATCGATCTTTTTAACACTAGTCTAAGAGCTGAGCTATAGGTAGACTCCGTATAAAATTTTAAACTTTGAATGTATTTATTTGATATAAAATAGTGACTGAACTAATGATTGAAATTTATTTTAGTTTAAGTCGAGCATTATTTTCAGATCAATACAAAGTTCTTATTCTAAATCAAACTCAACTCAAAAGTTTCTTAATTTTATACACTATTCTAATTCTCAATGATATGAAGAAACATTTATTTGTTTTAACATTCTTTTAATTTAAGCTTTGATTACATTTAATTTCTTTAGTCTCAAATCAAATAATTGTATCAAAAGATTAATTAATGGAAACAAAAAAAATAATGGATATCCGCGTTGTTTGAAATGAATTTTTCATATCTAATCGGAAATGCCATATATTATACCATTTATTAGAGAAAGTCAAAGCCAGAGCCAACCGAAGGAAAGAATTAGAAATTCCTTAAAGATCTCACACTTTATTTGAAATGCATAAATAAAATTGGAATAAATTGAGTGTATTATCACTTAAATCAGATTTAAATTTAAAAATTCATAGAAATTGGTTTTCATTTTTAGATTATCATAAGACTGGTCCACAATTTTGATGTCATATAATTAGCATAAATTTATATTTGAATTAATTTGAAATTGGTTTCAATCATTTATTTGTGGTAATAAATAGGGAGACAATAATTTATTGCTATTTTCTTCATCCGAACGTTTGTTGAATTTTAAGGATTCATTTGGTCTGAAGTAGTGATGTAGTGATCGGTCAGAAAATAGTATAAATAGTGACATAAGTATTGGAACGGAGAAACAGAAACCAGATTTGATCTAAAAGTCTTGAGTCTGTAGTCTTACCGCTTCTCCGAATCATTGGTTTAGAAATTGATTTATTCAATACGTGCTCTTAAATTCGTATTCGTCTCGTCTTCACATTTTAATGCAAATCTAAACCATTCAAAGATATTAATACTAAAAATAAGTCGTTTTTCTTTATTACCGGCTTATTATGAGTTTCTTTACGGAGCAAAACGAATATTAGAGTAATAATAAATATATTTATTTTAAAATTCATTACAAAAATACATTCGTTTTTATTCAAAAATTCGTTTTTTTGTGTGATATATGAAAGTAAAGGAACTGTAAATTCTAAAGTAAGACACAAAATGTTTGTGAAGTTTGAAAGTTAAAAAACTGAAAAAGCTTTTACGCTGACAAATAAAAAGAGGTTTCCATTAGGGTTAGTACTCTATATAAAAGTTAAATTCGTATATAATATGATCTCCTAAAAAAAGTTTTACTTTAGTTGTATTGAAATACTAATATATTGCATAACTTAGTTGTTGGGAAGACACGCATTGTTGGACCGCTTGTATTCATGTTTTTAGCATCAAATCCGCAAACGTTCACATTTTGTCAGCCTTAAGGTATAGTCAAAGTTAGGTCTGTTTGCTATAAAAGTTAGCACTTACTGAAAGATAGTACACTAACTTCTGTAGTCTGTAGTCGCTCTTTAATTCAATATATCAATGGTATGTCTCTATTACTAAATTATACATTAGATACCAATATTTGAGTGCACTCGCCATCAGTTATGTCCACGAATTCACTTTAAAGAATATTTGATTATAAAACTTCAATATTCTTGTATTTTGTTACGAACGGCAAATACTGTATCTCTTATACCATATAAGAGGCTTAACTTTAGCCTATTTTCTGTTGTTTTATTTTAGGCTCTATTTTGTTAGTTATTATAATAGAGAATAGCATTTAGGCTTATTGTATAGCACTGTATTATGGAATGGCATGTAGAATAGCATTCTGTATATGTGTGAATGGTGTGAATGAATGCCTGTGCCATTTAAGTTTGGACGGCAGGCATGCTTTGGACACATTTGCCTCTCGATCCGATCTCTTATTGTTTTCTGCATCCAAATGATGATACGTTTTGGCAAAATTGAGTGAATGGTGAATGCATTTGATTCTCATATACAGTAAGAATAATGCCATAAACTATAAGCATATCTGCCGGCATAACATCTAAATCCTGTTGTTTTTCGTATTTGATGAAAGTTGTGGTGTTTTGAACCCAAACTAACGGTTTATGACTGCGTGGCTCTCGAATAATCATTGCTATGTCGTGCTATGATATCACGGATTATAAGGATTTTGATTCGGGAAAACTTTTGGTTAGCTTTACTCTAAAGCTTATTATGTATTAGTTTGCAGTGGAATAGAAGTGTAGACATACTTCACAACTATAGAAAACTTAATCAAAAATCCGATTTTCATTCATTCATCTATTATTAATGATGAGTCACTGCATTCATCAATGTTTTCATATTAAGGTTACTCTATTTCACTCTATTTTCAGGTCCGATCGATAATTTTAAAACTACTGGCTATACCTTTTAATAGTCAATACAATAATACTATAATAGTAGTATTGATTAATTTATATTCTTAATTATTCTCTTCATATTATTCTATATAAAAGCCTTATTTTATTATAGAAAAGAGTATTGTATTAAAATGTTAAGTCATGTAATAATTGTTTAAGAAGTAAACTGAAAATCGATATTTGAATTGCAGAGTGACTGCAGATATGAGGCTGTGATTCAATTTTGATGTTAGTTTCCATCCAAACAATTATTAGAGTTGTAAACTATTTTAAATGAATAATAGTATCACGTCTTTGAATGACTCCATTAATGATCTTCTTTTTGATCGATTAATGGTTTGATAGATAGCGTGACTCCAAGACTAATGTCACTAAAAAATGAAATGCAATGTAAGCCAACCGTTTAGACACTCTCTCTTCTAATGAATTAAATTTGATTTGCATAACGGAAATACTGATAACTTAGACCATACATCAAAAAACAAACACTAATTATATTTATTAATCAGAAGTTTAAAATCACTGAATGAATAATGAATTGTAGACATTGTTTATCTAATAGATATGTTCTAATAGTAATTCTTTTCTGGTTTATAAAAATTATTAACTTTACTGAATCTGAATTAATCATAAATTATTTATTCTATATTCCACATAAAAAATTGATTTCCTCTCACAAAACAAGTAGAAGACAAATAAAACTAAGTTTCGGAGATTAACAGTTAGTTTAGATGTTATACACATTTATTATTCTATTGTTATTAATATTAATATATGATTGAGTTTAAACATGTATAAAAATTGTACTAAGCTGAGAGTGATAACAAAATGTGACCTATCTCATATCTCATATCTCTTTGTCTATTTTTAAGCCTCACATAATTTAATATAATTAATAATTGAATAAATTAAATAAATCTATTAGTTTAGTCATAATTGTATAAAAGATTAATTATATTCAGACAAAACACGATTCAATGTCTTCCGTCACTAATAATATATTTTTTATTGAATTAATTATATTTAGGATTTCTTAATAGTATTATATAAACCGAAATAAATAAATTAAATTAAATTATCGATAGAAGAAGTTGAGTGTAAGTCGGAACAGATATTTTGTCTTAACTTTTGTCTCTATCTCTTATAATCTTATTAATAAAAATCAATATTTTCCGAGACCTCTAATACTCTCGA
>JAQFYS010000196.1:0-10034 GCA_034694945.1 Carabodes femoralis | reverse complement strand
ATAATAGTTTTATCGAAATCCTATTGATTTGACATTAATTTTCAAAAAGCTTTCACTTAATTTCTATAATAAAATATTTAAAATGATTTATTCTGTTTGTGATTCTCTTATAAAACAAATTCACAATTAATATAGAATTGTTGATAGAAATTAAAATCAGAATTGTTTTGAGTATATGTCGAGTCTATTATAATAATAATTATTAATGAAAGATAGGATTCTATATATTGTGACCCAATTTAATAATAGCTATCAAAAGCATAGTTTCCTACTTTCCTCTCGTCTGCGTTAAGGTTAAGGTAAGGAATATTTGATTGGATTAATCATTAAATCATTTATTTAATAAAATTCTGTCATTATCTTCAATTCCATTATCTCTTTACTCATTGCTGTCGACAATCATTAAATCTAATGAACGGCAATATCTGAGGCATTCCTAAAATTCTGTTCATTTTATGCTTTTAATATTAAAGAGTTGTTTGATATAAGTTTTCATTGAGAATGTCATGCATTCAATGATATTGAGTTTGAGAATCGATTATTTTCATTGAAAACAGAATGAATTTGTGAAAAATATTGTATAAAATAATCGATAAAATATTATATCGTATATAATAGTAATTAATATTTTCATTAAAATATATCTTCAAATGCCGTGAATTCACTCAATTAAAGATGAATACGAAAATATCTTTCTATTACTATATTTATTCATTCATTACTAATCATTAGTATTTTTGTCTCAAAAGGAATATAAATTCTAATTTAATGCAATGAAAATTTTTGTCGCCGGAGCTATAAATAAAATTAAATACTGATAACTTAGAGATTCCCGGGATTTTAAAAGCAAAAAATGTAATAAATTATGAAATATTAATATAGGGAACAATGATTTATGAAGTATTATATAAAGATATGAAGACAAGACATGCATTAAAGTTAGGCTTTTAGACAAAACAAACCATAGTTTCTAATTCACAATATATACTAATAAATTGATAATAAGAGTCTGTCTGAGCAATATATTGTAAATATCACTTAAATTCTAACTGTACTAATCTTAACCATATATGACTTACAGGCAGTCAAAAAAGTTTGAAGATGATTTTGAGTTGAAATTTAACCAAGTTAAAAAGATAAACAACCCTTTAATTAATATAAACTTATTCTTTAGATTCTACAAGTACAAATTTTTCACCAAAATCAAGTATGTCGTTGAAAATCAGTCCCGAATCTTAAAAAATAAGTCGTTGAAACAATTTTAGAACAATTAAATCTTCAAGGTCCAGACTCAGAGTTAATTGACAATTCTTAAGATCAATAAGTTTCAAAATATTTTATTTATTTATATATGGTTATAATTAAAAGTGAAAAAAGTCACTAACATACTTCTCAGTTGATATCAATAAAATGTTAGTACAATGTATTTTTATAAATTGTCAGTAAATTTGTATCCAGATCAATTATCCTAGTGATGATATTGATAGTAAAATATTGAGCTAGTACTTGGAAAAAAGTCAATTTGTCAATAAAATTCAATTAATATTATTAAATAGAAACTATTTAGCCAAAACCCAATTGGCGTGTGTCTAATTGACCAAATATCACCAATATCAGCTGAGGGTTCTTAATTATTTTTAAAATTGAGAACTTAAATGTCGACAAAGTATTTCATAATTTTGAGCTATTATATTATTACATAAAACATCATTTATTGTGTCGTAAGTGGTTAGATCAGATAGAATCGTGATTTTAACAATTAATTTGAGCTTTTAAAAATATTAAACTCCATGCTTAGGTTCGAGACTTGTTTTTCTTGAAAAAACAATTTATTTTAATTTTTAAGTTAGAGTCTAATAACTTTATTTATATGAAATTTAAGATTGTTAATCTTTTTCAGCCAGTTTGTTATACCTCAAAATCGTTATCTAACTTTATTAGACTACCTGTATATTAGAAGTATATTTTAAGTTTTAAGAATATTGCGATTATTATTAAGGATAAAATGTGCAATTTATTTTGTTCGCATTAATAGTTTTATAGCAGTAATTAATTTAATTGAGAAATACAAAACATTAAATTAATGAAAAATGAAAGTACATCGAGGATGAAATCGTATAATTTCTATCTATCCAGGATTGACATTATTTCTCTAATATTAGTCTAGTCAAATAGTCTTGCACACGGAAGATTTTGAATAACTTCTTAACGGTAAGAGATAATTAAATTCTGTAAAAAGCATTATTAAGAACAAGCGAGGGGGAATTTCTGATATAAATAATTTTATACCCTTATCCCTCGCATATGAAAATAAATGGACAAACGCAAGCCTATGGTCACAGCCGAGAGGAGATACGGTACATCAAATATTTTAGTTCTATTCGATAGCAGAAGGAATATATCTTTTCATGTGTGAAAATCTCTAAAATCGGATTAGTACTTTTATCAGAATTCAGCTTCAAATTTGACCAATTTTAAGGAAAAAGTATTTATAGATCAGAAATCTTAAAAATTCTTAAAATATCCTTTTAAAAAATACAAAATAATTTAAATATTTTAAGAATATTGGCCCAAAATATACTTTTTCCCTAAAACTGGTCAACTTTTAAGTTGAATTTTGACAAAAGTACTAATCAGAGTTTAATGATTTTTACATATGTATAAATATATTCGTTCTGCTATAGAATAAAACTAAAATATTTGATGTACCGTATCTCCTCTCGGCTGTGACCATAGGGCTTGCGTTTGTCCATTTATTTTCATATGCGAGGGATAAGGGTATAAAATTTTTTATATTAGAAATTCATCCCTCGCTTGTTCTTAATAATGCTTTTTACAGAATTTAATTATCTCTTACCGTTAAGAAGTTATTCAAAATCTCCCGTGTGCAAGACTATTTGACTAGACTAATATATTTAAAACCTAAATAAGATGGATTTATCTTTGAAAAAATAACCTGTTACTAAAATAAATTTCACCAGATTTTTATATTTTATTATTATTATAACAATATAAATAAACGAATTAAAACTCAAAATTAAAATTACAATATAAGAGAGAAAGATAAATAAGCATTATATCATTTTATAAAATCCCATAAATTGTCGAAGTTGACATCCCATAAGACCCAACTGAAACTTCTAATCCAAAAATGTTTGAAGCTTTGTAGTGGATGATGACCTATCTTCTGATTTAGATTGTTTTCCCCATAGACTTGTGATCTATTATGGATAGGGTTGATAAATTACGGGTAATTTACCGTAATTTACATGTAAATTACCACTATTAACAACCCTAATTATGATACCCTATTATGAATCTACTTTTGGTAGTTATATTCTCCTTTTTAACTGGAACTTGGATGAAGTTGTTGGACATCTCTGCTTTAGATCAACAGTTTATAATTAAATAGAGTTGTAATTATATTATGGTTTTAAAATATTAATCATAAAATTTTATTCATTTAAAATTATTTATTTATTCATTTAAGAATTCGTTATAAAATATTTATCTCTGGGAACACATTATAAGAACATAAGAATTATTATTTCTATTAATAAAGAGATAGATCACAGTTTAAATGATTGTATGCAGAGATTTCTGGAAAAATATAAATTATTTGTTTAAATCTTTTTTGAGTTGTGTTTTAAGTTAATCGATTGTACGCTCGGTTTTGTCGTAATGTAGAGGAAGCTATAAATAAACAAATTATTTATAAAAAATAGTGAATTAACAAAAATATGTAAAATTAATACAAATAATTAATTAATAAAATAGTGATGAGAGCCTAAAAATTCAAACAAATCAGAGGCGAGTCATTCAAACACATACTTACGATTAAATGTCTGTCTGGAGCGGACAATCTAGACGTCTGTCAATTATCAGATCCGGAATATGACTGTTCTATGTGTTCAGTAGACTCGCCCTATCATATGAAAATCAATGCCAACAAATTGCAAATATTATAATCAAATGATTTCATAAAAACAAAAATTTAAATAAAAAGCAATAATTTAGGCAAACTTTGACAATATAGTGGCGCTAACTCTGAGAATATACGTGAACATACCTTAGTTCCGATACGAGACAGATAACGATTTCTGATTTGAAAATCTGAGTCTTGAGAGAGAAGTTCTTCGGCTGATACCGCCTGTGAGGACGAACCCAATAACAATCGTTTCTCTCTTTCTAAAGCTTCTGCGACACTAAAAAATTCAATAATAGATTAAAGTTTGTATTAATTATTATTATTAAATAATAAATTTTACGCAATCTTTTCGAGCCTTTCTTTGCGCTGTTTTGAAGACATATTAAGAAACCCTCCTTTACTCGAATCATTTAAAAACAGAACAATAATACAGATGAGACACACTGTCGGCAGATAAATATTAATAGATATTAACTTTACTATAATTTGAATATAAGATAACTTACAGCAAATCCACGTCAAGAAGAAAATTTCTAAAACAATATATCCTTTTTGGTCTACGATAAGTCCGGCCACCAGAACAATACATCCTAAGCCTAAATTTTGAATCGATTGCATGATTCCATAGGCTGTTCCCAATTGATGCTCAGGAATCACAAGAGCAACCATTGGCCAAAGAGCACAGGCCAGCACTGAATAACCGATTCCCATCAACACCATTGCAAACCACGGATTTATAAAAGAAAATGCTAACAATGAATGACTGGCAAGAGTTATGATAGCGGCCGCAAACACCCAAATTATGTTACGGCCAGTAAAGTCGACTAGAATTCCAAGGATTGGTGACAAAACGGCAGAAATTATATACACTATACTGTCCACACCATTGGCCTCATAATGAGTCATTGAATACTTGCGTCGGAAAAAAGTACTGAAATTTTATGAAAACATTTCATATGATTTACGATAAAAGTGTAATATTTCTAATAATAAATAAATACAAACCCTCCCAAAGCAGTGAACGGAAAAACTGTGACATAATATGTAACACAAATAAGACTAATCATCCAAAAGGAAAGACCGAAATGTCTGACATCTTTAAGTCGAATTACTTCTTCAGTTTGAGTACTTTTTCGGTTCAATATTCTTTCAGCTCTTTTATCATAAAAAGCCAAAATGAATGAACAGACTAATGAGAGGACACAAGTAGAGGCTGCAATAAATAGAGTCCATCCAAGAGCGGTGTGTCCGTTGCCGTGTGTTATGTATTTACTGACTGATTCATATATAGGAACTATAACATTGAAATTAACAGTACTTCCCACTCGAGCAAAGCTGAGTTGAAGACCGAAAACCATATTAATCTCTTTATTTTTAAACCAACTGATGGCATATGTATTTTGGGTCACAGCTAACGATTCGCCACCGATTCCAAAACTATTGGTTAAAATAGAATAAACAATTTGTTTGCCCTGAAATTAATAGAAACTCACATAAATCGGCCCAAATTCATAACCCAAAAGCGGTCAATGAAAGCGCCGAAAGCTAATATCAATTGTCCCAAAAGTATGAAAACGCTGAAAATTATTGCCCCCAAACGTATACCAAATACGCGGTCAATTAAAAAACCACCGAAAAAGCAGAGGACAACGTTTGGCCACGAATACCAGGCATATAGTGTAGAAAATTCTTCAACACTGATATCCATATCAGTTGTAATCTCGTCCTGAAGAGCTCCCGGACCGTCATAACAGAAATAACTACCTATAAAATTAATAAACTTATATTAATTGTCAATTAATAATTGATATATTAATTAATTGGATTAAAACAAAGAATTTTCAATTAAATAAATAATTCTTAAAGATTTTGGCATTTTATTCTAATCAATAATAATTAGGTTTAGTCAAAATAAAGTATCTTGGTGATTTGTAGCTCAATAAATGCCGGGCCCTTTCAGTGCTCACTTTGAATTGAAGATTAGGGGGTAGAGTATGTCTCAAAATGTTTTTCCTTATATTGGAACTGATCTTCGAATCTATAGCAGAAAATTCAAAGTTTTGTAGAGGTTTTGATTTTGCGATTTCGATAAAAGCATTCAACGAATTGTGGCTCACATTTGAACATCCATTCACACAAAGATTCCATAGATTTGAACAATATTTGAGAGCAATGGAAACGATCTCATCGTCAACATTATCTACAAATCTAAGCACTAAAGACTTCAATTTCGATAATTTTTTGATGACTTGAATGAGAGTTTTGTTACTAATTTGGTTGTTATGACTCAACTCTAGATTCTCTAAGAGAGAACAATAAGGAATACAGGAAATAGACTGATCTGTGATATTGTGCTCCAAATACATGTCAATCACCAGTTCCTTCAACTGTCGGCAACCATACAATATATCTTTAAGACTGATGTCATCTAAGATACAAATTTTACGAATGAGGAGGGCTTCCAATCGACTTAATCGGGCGATCGAAGAGAATCCGACATAATTTAGTGAATTTGAATAAAATATTTTTTGAGTACAGGAGCCGAAAGTCATATCCAGGCGTCGCAGTTGTGTAAACTTAGCACAAATGGCTGACAAACATTCATTTTCAGAATTGGTTTCAAAATTGAAATTATTGACAACTAATTCCTGAAGACTATCGCAATTGGCGTTTGTCAGAGCCATCAGGCCTTCTCTCTCCAAATGCCAACAATAAGAGATATTCAAATGCAAAAGTCTGGGACTTAATTGTGACAGACAATGACCGGTCACGTCAGTGCCGCAAATGTTGAGTGCAATCAA
This sequence comes from Carabodes femoralis, assembly GCA_034694945.1. Lineage (NCBI taxonomy): Eukaryota > Metazoa > Arthropoda > Arachnida > Sarcoptiformes > Carabodidae > Carabodes > Carabodes femoralis. The sequence goes on along the minus strand of JAQFYS010000196.1, from coordinate 3,305 downwards.
TTCCGTTAATGATTCTAAAAGTTGTGCCAAAAATCTCTCCGATATTTTTGAAACACACGAAAGATTCAAAATTCTGAGTCGTTTGAAATAAATGGTGAAATGTTTAGTAAAGTGCAAATTGAATCCATTGGAACTGTCAAAGTTAAGGCGCTCTATTTTGGGACATTTGCTACCAATTAATTTAATGGTCTGCGCTCTCACATCATAGCACTCAAGGTTTAGATCTCTAATATTGGGACAAACAGTTGTGATAGAGTTGAGTGAAGTGTTCAGATTCTCAAAATAAACTCTTGAGTAGACTTTAGGGCTGGGGATGAGTTCCCACCAGCGGTCGTACCACCAATTGGTCACATTCTCGTTGTCATTCACTAAACTGATCGACTCTTTTCTATTTAGAACATATCCGAGAAGTATTTGCCATCGAATGCAAACTTCTCGGGCTCTGAACTGAGTTCTCAGATCCAAATGAGAGAAAACGATGAGAAGATCGTCATCACTCAACTCATTCATTGTCTTCAATCCATTCGATGGTATAGTTTGTGTGGAATCACTCCAATCGATACAAATCTTTTTCTTTCGCCTTCCAGTCATTTCTCTTCTTTTACAGAATTTTGTTTCAAATCATTTCAACAATACTTTCAATAAATTCAATAATTTTCAAAAATATCAAAATTTTATATGAATTTAATCAAACAATTAATTGATTTAATTATTTAAAAGAGAAGACATAAGACATACCAAAACCCAAGAAACACATGAAAGCCAACACATAATAGCGATGGAGAGTATACGCCGGATGACAGAGAGGCCAAGACATACATCCAACCGATTGGACCACCACTTCGGCCGATTCATCCGATGATTGGTCGACATTTTCATTGACCACAAGTGGTCGTCGATCTTCAATATTAGTTGTTTCAGGCATTGGAACCAATTAGAACTGATGCTAACGATTGACAGCGAGTCTTGTCTTTGATATTATCTTCAATTATATTAAAAGCATTGAAAACCAATTATTTTAAGACGATTTTAGTGACACTTATTGTTATCTATTTTATAAATAAATAGCATTTACTGTATATAAAAGTTTAATTAACTTTAAGTCAATATAAAAACAAAGTTTTGACGATTCTTTCAAAACAAACATTTAATAAGTGTTCAGAAATTACTGTCAATAAAATATTAGAGAAAACTCTAACCCTCTATAAGTTTTACAATACTTTTCACTCTCACTGTCAGATCAATTAATTCTATTTATTTACTAAATTCATATTTCATTAATCGTATTAACCGTCAAATAATTCATTGATAATTCATTATTCGTCGAAAAACTAAATTTAAATAATTATCGAATTTTGAATTTACTCTAATTATTATTCTTTGTATTTATTGAATACGAGTTCATTTGTAATTTATCTCAACAGAAGGGGATTTATAAATGAATCATGTCGAATTCTCAAAATTGTTAACCTTGCTTTAAAATCCTAATTAAGTATTCTACACCAACTTTAAATAGCAATAGAATACTTATATTTTTGGTAAAACCAATTCTAAAATGAGATTCTAATTTAAGCAAAATAATAAAATGTAAATTTTAGTTGATAAGGGAAATTGAACTTGGTTACTGGAGATTCAAGTTGAAAATTTATTTTAAAATTGAAATTAATGTTAATATCTGAAACAGTATTATTTATTTTTCACTCATTTTGTTCTAATTATCCTAGGATTCCTACCAGCTCCTAGGAGATTCAAGGAAATTAGCAGTTATAAACCTCAATAACCTTATATAATGATAAAATAGTATAATCAATTTTAAACTTATCAAAATTGTAATCATATCTCTTGAATAGGAAATTAATCAATTATCAATGATAATTTATCACATATCACTACAGTCATCAATTTAATAAAATGTTAATAAATAAGCTTGTACATTTTACTGTACCAATACACTTATAGTGTTTATAGAATTAACTTAATTTAATCAAAATAGGCATTCTTTCAACTTGAATTCAATAATTATTATTTAAATTAGGCTAATCTTATTTGGATCAACAAATTAATAATATTTTCAATTATAATAATTATTAAAAGTAATAATTAAATAGAGTTTACGTTAAATAGTTTGAACGTAATATTCGTAAAGTGTGGCGAATATCGACTTTTTGCGATTAGACTCAGAAAGTGTTGTATAGAAGAAGTGGTGAAATAGTGGTAAAGAAGGCGTTCCTCTCAGACATATCCATAGCTTTTACATATGAATTGCTGATACATAGGTATTGGTATTGAATACTTCTATGCATTTATTGATGTCTTAGTTTTAGTACATATCTTATCGACAAACAAATTAAACGATTATTTTTTGATTGCAATTAATGTTTAATAATTGACTGTTTAGTGGTTTAGTCTAATAACTATTCACTATTAATATATTAATTATATTTATATTAAATAAAATAATTGTCCGAAAAGATGACTATTTTGACACAAAAGTCAATCTCTGCTAAAAAACAGCAAAACGACATCAAATTACCATTAGTTGATCCCAACGACCCTTCAGAGCCCACAGCGCCTCAGGTATGACAATATGACCATCACTTCTAACTACAGTCTGTAAACACTACTATCCTTAAGATATATAACTAAGAGTTGTTGTATTTTAGTTATTAAATCATTGATTGAGTGTTTGTTTTCAATTCAATACTCTTTTGTCTCTTTAAATGTCTGTAAAATCTAATAAACAATAATTCACTCATTTATTAACTTTTAGCTAAAATATGAGAATTAAATGAAATTTTAGATTCAATTTGTATACAAATTATAGTAATTTTATCTATTTTTTTGTAAATATTTAATTATATTAGTGTTAAGAAAATTAGTAAAACTTGTAGTCATTTGTTGTCAAAATCAATCTTTTATTCATTAGATTTGTTTGAATTTATGCTTTTAATTAGTTTTAATCATTTAATTCAATAACTGAATGACATTTATCATTGATATTAATATTGCAATCGTTGTAATCATAAATAATTGATAAAAAAGCAAACAATTATATGAATTGAAAATATAATTTGTTTCCGCTTTTGTTTCTCAAAAAACCATTGATTCAAATAAGATATTAGTTTGAGTCACATCTGTAATACAGAATATGTACTGTTTATGAATAATGAATTATAAGCACCAAATTTTCATTACAATTGAAGGCTTATATCACTCAAAGTAAATCAATTTAGCATTTATTTGGTCCTTAAATTTGTGTGAATACTCTGTTTTGAAATCCTATTATTGTTCACTAAAGACTCTTT
>JAQFYS010000195.1:0-10042 GCA_034694945.1 Carabodes femoralis | reverse complement strand
ATATAATGAAAATTGATTTTTAAACTTATCTTTAAAGTAAAAGTTATTGTTTTAGAATAATAGACCACAAAACAAATTCTATAATAGAATATCTTTACATAACTAAAGAGCATTGTATTAATAGATTATAAATTATTACAATAAAATATAATACTGCTAAAAGGTGTAAAGATGTGTTAGTTGTACCTAGCATAATATTTAATTTAATTTAATTTTCAAACTCTGATAGACTTTGATTTCAGTCGAAGTATTTGTAATATATTGAGTACTTTAAATCCCAAAAGTGTAGAAAAAACAAATGAAAATTAGTTCTATATTTATTTATTACTGAATTTTTTTAATAAATTGTAAATTTTTGTGAATAGAAATTCTTTTGAGTTAAATATTGAGTCAATTTGTGAACACTCGACACAAAATATGCAAAAACGTAATTAGTGTTGAAAATATAGAAAATACAGTTTATGTGTAAATAATGGAGAAAATTATTATATAATTGGAGGAAATAATTCTACAAAAGGTGTTACGAATGACGTATTGAACGCAAAAATGTCACGCATTTAAGGTATGCATCGCTTTAATACTGTATTTATATTAATATCTGTTTCCAAACCAACCATTCATTCATTCATTCATTCATACATTCATTCATTTAAATACTATTATTATATTATTATCAGTAAATAATAAATAGTTTTTATAGTATTTTGTAATCGTTTTCTAATTTATTTGAGAAATCGATTGATTTTTTCTAAAAATAAGTTTTTATTTATATCTTTTGACAAACGATACCATAAATGGATACAAATATATCAGTAAATAATGTGGACATTGAGGACGAAGAAGATGTGGAGGAAGAGGTGGATGAGTCCACTCTCAACCAATTGGTCCAGAAATTAACTCAAACTAAAGACTCTAAATGTGAACAATTGATGAGTGAATGCAGTGATAGAGCGAAACAAATCAGAGATAAAATCAATCAAATCCTCGAATCACGTGAAGCGATGGCCAACACAGACACCGACCAGACATCAGTCGGTGAAGACTCTCTTCAGTCGAGTTCACAGATCGACACAAATAGTCTATTGATGTTACAGAAAGAGTTGGAACTCGAGATCTCGACTCTGAATAAGACATCAAATGATAATTCTGTGGATGAAAACCGTAATAATAGTCTTTCAAATACAAAATCTAATGATAAAAGTATTAAATCTGAAGATAATATTGTTGTCAAAGAAGATTCAAATGTGTGTCAAAACAATAGCAAAACCGATAAATCAGAGGATGTGTCGGTTGTGTCAGTAACTGAATCCAAGAATAAAGAGAATGTGGTTTCAGTCGAAAACCAATTAAATGCAAAGACTGAACAGAAGTCTAAATGTGAGACAAATACTAATAAAATTAATGACAACACAAATGCTAACAATTCTCAGCGAAAACAATCGAAGAATAATACCTCAAAAAGTCGTTTAACTGCCGAACAATTAAATAAAAAGTTGTCGACATTTAGTACAGACGCCCAAAGAATTTCATTTCTAACCAATAATTTGGTTGAAGTTTGCGAAGAGAATCGAAATCTAAGCCAACAAACAAAACAAAACGATAAAGTGGTTCACCATTTAAACAAAGAAAAGGATCAGATGCAGGGCGAACAGAACCGATTGGTTTTGGCCAAATCCAGACTCGAATCTCTTTGTCGAGAACTTCAACGACAAAATAGACTGATTAAAGAAGAAAGTCTTATCAAAATCAAAGAAGAAGAAGAGAAGAGACGGGACATCGCTAACAAATTCCAGTCGACCCTCAATGAGATAATGGCATTGATCTCTGAAAATCAGAAGCGAAACACTCAACTCAAAGAAGAAAACGCTGATTTGGCCCAAAAACTTAAGACTCTTATGGGTCACTACGAAAACTGGGAAAAACACACCGAAAGGATAATTAAACAAAAAGATTTAGAAACACAACTAATGAAAGCAAAGTTCACTAAAACAGATCTGATTTTGAATCAGGAAAAACAAATCTTTATTAAAGAGAAACAACAATTGATTCAAATGATTGCAGATTTACAGAAACGTTGCGTTGATATGTCTCAAAGTGAAACCAAATTGCGAACAGAACTGGGCGTCTATACCAACAAATATGAAGAATTTCAATCAGTCCTCACTAAAAGTAATGATATGTTCGGCGGCTTTAAGAGAGATATGGAACGTATGTCCAAACAAATAAAGAAATTGGAAAAAGAGACCCAACAGTGGAAGACTCGATGGGAGACCAGCAATACTGCACTTCTGAAGTTGTCCGATGAGGTATTGGTTGCCATTCAATTGACAATTATATTAATCTTTTCATTTTAATGAGAATAATTTATTGATTTACAGAAACAAAAGCGCGATAACGAACACTTGAAAGCTTTACAAAAAATTATTACATTAGAGAAGTTGTGTCGAGCAATGCAAGAGGAACGGGCTATTCTACATGAGAAGCTGGAGGAGCTCTCACCTAATTATGTAGAAGAGATAAGAGATGAACAGCAACAACAAAAACAAGAGCAACAGACGGATAATAAATCCGAAGACATACAAACGGAGAGCCAAAACAAAGAATTAATTGAATGAATACACATCATGTGTATGAAGAAGAGCCCAAACATCGGGTCGCTTATGATTGGTTGACAGAAAATAACACGCTTTTGGTACTTAACAGTCAAATATTAAATGAGCCCTCTTTTGTTAAAGCGTTAGATTTAGACTTTTGTGGCCTAAATGTTGTGCTGATAGTGGAGTGCCTTAAAATTGATATTAGAGTAACATTTGCTAATAATTGTAACTTAAATTTTTAATCGCCGAAAAACTAATTGGAAATAAAAAAAATATAGAATTTAAGGACAAAATTCTCTTTTAATTTCAAAATTTTATTTTTATATTCAATGCATTTTCACTCTAATTAATGCGATTGTTTGGTCGCCAGTCGTTTGTCTCGTTCTTCAGCCACTGTCAGACGAACGCCTCTACCTTTTGGTAACGAAATGAAGGGTTTGGTGCCCTTTCCGATCACGAATATATAGGCCAACCTATCGGTAATTATTAAATACAGTATTAATTATTTTAAAAATAAAATTTAGTTAATAAATAATTAGTTAGTTATTCATCAGAAAGACTAATCATATAAATCACTGAATTATCAATTAATTAATTAAGAATTGTCATCAGAGGTTCTATCTATAGATATAAGCAGTTGATTGTTGTTCGTGTAATACCTGGTGGCAAATGTGTGTCCCTGCGAGTCCTTTACGTGAACGATATCGAAGCTTCCGGGATGTCTCTCCCGAGAAGTGATGACTCCGACTCGACCTAAATTGTGTCCACCGGTAACCATACATAGGTTTCCGGTCTCAAACTTAATGAAGTCTAAGATCTTTCCCGAAGAGATGTCATAACGGATAGAATCGTGCACTTTGATCAACGGATCCGGATATCGGATTGTGCGGCCGTCGTGGGTCACTATGAAGGGAACGCCTTTGGGACCGGTCGACACTTTCTTTACGCGACACAACTTATACTACAATTTAAAATAAATTCATTAGATTTCTAATTAATAGATAAAAATACAATTTTAATGCCATACTTTTGCTTCTTCGGGAGTGATCTTATGAAGAATAAACCTTCCCTTCACATCGTATAAGAGTCTGAAGAAGTCACCTGTTTTTTCAATCGTCACGATATCTATAGAGTAAAAATTGAGAATTAATTGTAAAATCTTTGGGTAATGCCTATAATCTAATCATTAAAACGATTTAAGCGACCGAAGACTTAATTCATTAATTTTGGCCTTAATTTGAACTCTAATAATACAATTGATTTGAAATCAGTTATTAGTGTCTTCGATGAAAGGCCTCAAAACAAATCGAGTGAAGCCGGAAGTCTTACCCATGAAGCCGGACGGGTAGTTGATGTCTGTGCGAACCTTTCCGTCCACTTTAATCGTTCTTTGCTTTACTATTTTGGTCACTTCAGTTCGGGTGAGCGCATACTTCAGACGATTTCTCAACATAACCACCAGCGGAAGGCTTTCCCTTAGCCTATGGGGTCCAGTGGATGGTCGGGGGGCGAACACACCCGACAGCTTATCCAACATCCAACTCTTGGGCGCATTTAATCGCTTTAAGTGGTGTTTCGGTCCTCGAGCCTAATGGACACCAGAAGAATAACAATAACAACAACACGTTATCACTTAAATCCATTAAATATTCAGACAATCAATTCATGTATACTTCAGACAATCAATTGTAGTCTCAATTAGTTAGTGTTTGACCACAAAATGATTGTAAGAATCAAATCAATTGATTAAATAAATTAAATTTTAGTTAAATTTAAAATTCATACCATTTTTATAGAATCGAAGTCAAAACGGAAAGGGATGTGATTTGAGACAAGTTTGAAGGCATGAGTTGTCTTCACTCAAACCGTACATCAATTACGACAAACAAATCTCTTCACAAATTATTCATTAAAAACGTCTAAAAATGTGGCAAAAATTGAAAAATTGTTTGGATTTGAAATTAAAATCGATTTTAATTAACAATAATTTGATCCGAAATAAGTCGACGTCTAATTGGGTAAGTTTTGACCACCGATTGTCTCCTCATTCAATGTATTAATTGTTGGTTTGATTTGAGGCAAATGTCAGGCGAACTGTTTGGCCAAAAGACATAGCGATCACACATTTCGACAATTTTTATGCTAAAGTTTACGACAATTCCTGGAAATCGATTCGTTTGGGACTTCTTTCGCAAAACAAATACTGTTCTGTCGTTAATATATTCTCTGATTTTGAAGACATTGAGATTAAGTTAAGACAATTGGGTGCCATTGATATTAGACAATACTATGAAAGACATTACAAGAGATACGATAGATATAGACGACGGATGAAAATATTGGCCGAAAAGAAGGCCAAAAAGATTGCGTTAATCGCAGAAGAGAAAGGAGTGGATGTCTCACAAATAGATCCAAACGAAGTGAGTGATGTCAGTGACATCAGTGATAAAGAACTCGGAGCCGGTTTCACATCGATGACCGAAGCAGAAGACTTTTTGGAAATGATGTCTCAAAAAGAAGACTTCGGTAGCGATGGGTTCGTGAATGCGGCCAAAATTGAAATCGATTTAAACGATTTTGTGCCCACAAATGAACTCAAATATACCGAAGAATTGCCATCAGAACATAAATACTATCAGTTCTATCAAACAGATGTTGACATACATGTAGACCACATCGAAGAACCCAAACTGAATATCCCAGAAATCCTTAAAGTGTATATATATCCCCGATCAGACATGTCTCCATTCCCACCTCCACAACAGAATAAGTCGATGGGAGTATTCGATTATTATCTGATGGACGCGGCCTCTATTCTCCCTGTTCTTGCCCTCGATATACAGCCCAAAGATTCAGTGGCCGATTATTGTGCCGCTCCGGGAGGGAAGACACTTCTAATGGCTCTCACATTACGACCTTCTCATCTGTTTTGTAACGACATATCGATGTCAAGAGTTTCGCGATTAAAGAATGTCATCAATACTTATATTCCGGACATAAAGAGCATAAAAGATACGATAGAATTGAGTCAATCCGATGCTAAGACTTTAATCAAAACCGATGCTTACGATAAGATTCTCATCGATTCCATCTGTACTAATGACAGAATATCTGTTAATGAAAACGAAAACAATTGGTTCAAACATTCAAGACTTTCAGAGCGAATAAAACTACCGGAAGACCAGCTCGACATCCTATATGCAGGCCTGCGATCATTGAGGCCGGGCGGGAGTCTCGTCTACTCGACCTGCAGTCTATCCCCCATTCAAAACGATGGCGTTATTCATATGGCACTCAAAAGGATTTGGGAGGAAACTAATTATGTGTTTGTTATTTGTGATCTTAAAGAGAGTTTGAGACCATTGAGAGGAATCTATAGAATGCATAATAAATTCAAGTATGGGATACAAGTGGTGCCATTCATGCCTTCCAATTGTGGTCCAATGTATTTCTCAAAACTCAAACGAATTCAGTAATCATTTGATTGATTGTTAGTTCACTAAAATGTATTTTATTTAAATTTATTTCTATTTAATACCAAATTATTAAAACCGAAATCAGGACCGAAACGATCGGTTAAAAACTAAAGAATATATTTTATTTATTTTCATCTTCTTTTGATTGTCTCATATTAATGGCGATCCCTTCGTACGGATCCTTTTCATAGTTTTCAATTGTAAGAGTTTTAAATTTTCTTAGTTTAGCGCGAACTCTATCCTTCGACGACATTTTGTCCTCAACTTTCTTAACCACAACTCGTGAAATGTCTATAAGATTTGGATTATCGACATTCAAACCCCTAATCAAATCGATTTCGTCGTCTTCGGCCACTTCTGCACTCTTTTTAGTCACTCTTTCGCTGTTGAGTCGAATTAGATTATCATATATTACTTCATCGACTTTAGCCCGAGTCATGTTAAGACCTGATTTGATCACATTATCCAATCGTAATGAGACTAAAGTGACGTTATTGTCTTGAAAGCCAACCGGTTTGCCATCGATGTAGTCGACGTCATGTTCTTCAGTGCCTTCATCTTCGTCTGACTCTTCATCGCTCGACTCTTCTCTTACTTCTCTTTTTGATCCTTTTTTTCCTTTTTTATATCGTTTTTGTTCCACAAAAATATTATTTAATCTTTTACTCAATAAATGATTTTCATTTGAACTACTGATCGATCGACTCATTGGTTGCCATTCATTCAAACAATTGTTTGATTTCAACACATTTTGTTTAAAATGTTTTTCATTACTAATTGTATTCAATTGTCTCAATATTTTGGGTGAAATTAATTGTTTGTTAAAACCATTGAAACCAATATTAATATAATTAACATTAAATTCATGACTTAATCGACGAAAGAGAAGACAATTCATTTTGATTACAATTAAAAGTTTTTAATCAAAACACAGAAACACGTGATTTAAATGTATTGAAATTCATAACAAAACTGAATGATTCAATGCAGTGATATATTTACAAAAACACTATTACATTAAATAAGATTTTATAAACCCTCTTCATATAATATGTCGATGAGAGTTACAGAAACTATTGTATTATATTCTGTAAGTTGTTATCCCTTTAGCGTACGTTATATTTTAGGTTTATTTACCATTGGATGACTAATTAACCTGTTTTTAGCGTCATTTCATTGAGATATTTAGTTATAAATTACGTAAAATTGGTGTAAAGTTTGGGATTTTTATAATGAGTTCACTTTGAGTTGAATTCAATGGTTTACTATATTTTTGTGGATATATTTTAGTAATGAATTGTTTACATAATTTTTGTCTCATTATTATTATTATTGCATTAATTTTTAGAAATACTGTAAACAATATAAACAACGAAAAGTGTTTTACTGTTATTTGGTTTTGATTCTTCAGTTGATTTGTTGTTTTGATTGAGACAATGGTGAGCACAGGTGTTAACTATACCAAACTCAAGACTAACCTTCGGTTAGCCATAAATCGGTTGAAGTTATTGGAGAAGAAGAAGACAGAATTGGCTCAGAAGTCACGCAAAGAGATCGCCGACTATATCGTGAACGGGAAGTACGAGAGGGCGAAGATTAGGGTCGAACACATCATACGTGAAGACTATATCGTTGAGGCCATGGAATTGGTTGAGATGTACTGCGATCTACTTCTGGCCCGATTTGGTCTGATTCAGCAAATGAAGACATTAGACGATGGTTTGTCTGAAGCCATTTCGTCACTCATTTGGGTCGCGCCTCGTATTCAGACAGATGTCCAGGAATTGAAAGTAATATCAGATTTATTGACCTATAAATATGGCAAACCTTACGCTCAGGCGTGTCGTGAAAATGCACTGAAGAGTGTCAACGAGAAGCTGATGATTAAAATGGGAGTTCAGGCGCCGCCAAAGATATTGGTCGAGAAGTATTTAATAGGTTTGTAATAATTCATAAATTATTGTTTTCTTCCTCTAATTTATTAATTTAATGATTACAGAGATCGCCAAAAGTCAGAACATATCGTACGAACCGGACGCTGATGTCCTCCGAGACGATGAGGTTTATTGCGCTGAAGAGGCGACCACTGGTCTGCATCAAAATCACGAGAAATGTCTCATAGATTTGAGTAACAGTAATGAAAATCGTAACAATCAGTTTCCACCTTCCGGTCCTTCTGGTGGTGGTGGAGGTGGAGGAGGATTTGGTGCCTTTGCTCCGCCACCATTGCCATCAGTGCCTCCCAGTGCTCCATATCCTATGAATAACAAACCGATTGGATTTAATTTTGAGAATACAGGTAATTCAGAGGGTAGTGCTTCAATGTCGGCCGGTCATAATGCCGGACCGCCCCCTCATTACGATTCAGTCATGTCTCCAAATGAATCCAAAAATAAATCTTTAAATGAAAAACCAAATGATTCGAAACCCAAACCACTTCCTCGAACGAACCCAAACCTAAATGATTCGTTCCCAGAGTTGCCATCAGTACCGGCCGGCAATTTACCCGACATTCCTACAGACGAACCTAAAGATGATGGAATCGATTTCGACGATTTGACTAAAAGATTTGAAGAATTGAAGAAAAGAAAATAATATTAAGATTTTTAACCCTTAATATCAGTTATTTTTAAACAAGTTTTTTGAGTTAAATAACTATAAATTATAATCAAATAAATATTGAAATTAATTTTTTCGGTCAAATTATAGCAAATTTTCTAAACTTTATATTAAGTATGGAAAAAATTTTGATTTACGATTACCGGTATAACGAAAACAATTAAAATTGATGATATTATACAAATGAATTAAGGAAGGTATTTATATATGAATAATAATGGGAAAACCATTATAATAGCGGAATCTATAATTAAAGTAAAGATAAATTAATTTTTATGAAGATATCAATTACTCAGTATTAGAATGTTTAAATATAAGGACTCATTTTTGTTTACCAGGAAAAGCTCAATCGTTTTCAAATACTAATACAGGTATATTTATTTTAAATATTTATTCAGATTCTAATAAAAAATATTACATATTTTATCAATTATTTATATTTCATTTCTATTATAAATTTTCATAAACTAACGCTTAATACTAAAATCAATTATATCTGATTTAATTAAATAAAATTATTTAACTATTAATATATTATACATTTTTATATTTGAATTATAATAGGTTTGATTTATTGAATGGATTTAAGCAGAAAGAATCCGCTGAAAATTAAAAGTAAGCGACCGGTGGGTCGGCCTAAAAAGCCAATGGATATTGAAAGTCGAGTTCGTCGGGAGATCGCAAATCATAGGGAACGCCAACGCGTTAAAAGTATTAATACCGGGATTGAAATGTTGAGAAAAATTATTAAAAGCGAAGATTGCGATACTATTAGCAAATCGACTGTACTTTTCAGGTGCGCTGATTATATATTAGGTTTGGAGAAAGAATTATTAGTACACATCGAACAGAATATTCTGTTGAAAATGTTATCAATGAAAAAACATTCTTTGGAAATGAAAATTTCAAATTAATTTAAATTTCTTTAATAAAATATATTATCTTAAAAATATATAATATTTGGAGAGATGTTCAATGCTTTTTGAATATTAATACTTTATTAATCATAGATTAGATCTGAACACTGACATTATCTGACTCGTGTCTCACTAAGGTTGGCAAAAAACATTGGATGTATAATACGTTAAGTATTATACGTTTTTTCTTACGAATAATACATAGAATGATTTAGATCAGGGATGTCAAGCCATGTCATTTAAGAGCCAGCTCAAAATATTTCATAAATTTAATATAGGCATCGGCAACGTTTGGAGAGCGCGTCCTAATATTTATTGGGGTAGGAGGCCGATATTTAAAAGGGTAGGCCTATTAGCTTAATTTTAATATTTGAATAACGAATACATTATACATTTAATTAACTATTTAGACAATTTTTACAAAGAAACAAAG
>JAQFYS010000194.1:0-10043 GCA_034694945.1 Carabodes femoralis | reverse complement strand
TAAATCTAAACTTAATTCGAGCCTAAAGTCTACCAAATAATGCAATTGAGAACAGAATATAAAACCAGACTTCGAAATGACAGTTAAAGACATTTATAGCTATAAATAAATACTACTATAAAACTCATTATAAGTCTATTTTATTTTTATATAAAAAAACATTAAATTTTTTTAACCGAAAAGTGTTTTTGATTCATGTATTAGTGAACTCAAAGCACAACCGATTATTCGGTTGAAAAATGATCTGAAAAGACTGGAACATATAATTTGGGTAAAATGAGAAAAAATTAGAATTCAATCCTATAATTAATATGTACTTTAATGAAGCAGAAAACGAAAAAAACATTTTAAATTATTTATTACTTATCGAAAAGTGAACAAAATCTCATGAATTTTAATGATTAACCGATACATCACTTGAGAAAAGTTCTTAATTTATTGGTGAACAACAAAATTGTTTATTCAAAAAACGAATTTAATCATATGTCAAATGAGAATCTATTGTACTCCATGTCCTTAAAAGAGATTTTGCAGCGTTTTTAAAGTGAATGACGAGTTCTATTGATTTTTACCTACTTTTTATGAATAATAAAAAGTTTAGAATAAATACTGAAAACCTGAATCTATCAGTTATTTGAAATAATTGAAGGACTATTTATAATTGCATATAAATTTCTTTGGCTAATATCTAAAAAGTTCCGTCAATTTCTAAGAAATATCTTAAATTAAAAATGAATTCCAGGAATATTCATATCAGAACTAAATGTTATTTTGAATAAGTTTTTTGAGAATCGTTTATATTGAAGGTTAAAGTAGAAAAAAATCAGACAATATGTTAATCAAAGTATGGAATAATACTAATCGTGATTATATTCTTACTATTTTATCAGTTTGCCTTTAAATAACTATTAAACAAATGTTATTATAGTTAGTTATCTTTTGAGTCCATAACCTAATGGTTAACGAATGGGTCTTAAGTTAATAACCCGAAGCCATTTACTGATTATCTAAATAATAATTTCTTATTTCACTAAATCTTGAAATCTTAATTTCCACTAAAAATATCTAATAATTAACAAAATAATACCTTTAACTGATTTCAATGCAATTACAATAATTATTCTATAATTAGCAGAGATTAGACCTGAAGTAGATTTGATTAAATTGATTAAAGTTTATAATAAGACTTATTTTAGATTAAATATGATATAAATTGGTTATGATATAAATTAAATTAATGTAATTATAAGACTTACCGCAAACCCAACTCTGAGGAATACAATGACCACTTCCTGGACAAGTGAATTGATAGTAAGCACAGGTCTTTTCATGACAAGAGTCACCCTCATCACTTCCATCGCCGCAATCATTCTCAGAGTCACACTTCCAGGAGAGGGGAACACATCTACCGTTTTCACAGGAGAACTCATTGGCTTCACAGGTGACGTTCACACAACCCGTCTCATCTGAATAGTCTCCACAATCATTATCAGAATCACATTTGAAGCCAATCGGAACGCATCGACCACTCGAACACTTGAATTCACGGGAACTACAAGTGGGTTGAGTACAGTTTTGCTTTTCATCGGAATTGTCGAGACAATCATCGTCTCCATCACAAACCCATGTCTTAGGAATACATCTTTGATTATCACAAGTAAAATCCCACGAATTAGGACAGGCTTGAACGGGAGGCTCTTTGTCGGGATCGGGAATACATGTTCTTTTGTCGTCAGAAAGTTTTTCACCGTAAGGACAACCGCACTGAACAGTAAGACCCGTCCCCTGAGTCTCGTTAGAGGGAATCGGAAAACAGAACTTTTGACAGTTTCCGTTATCATAAAGACAGGGATGTCTAGTGTCTACTCTTTGCGCTGATTTACTGAACACTCGGATGCCGTAGAGACGACTGCCCTCTTCGACAGTGGTCACTATCTTTTCATTGGTTCCGTTCTCTTTATTCATTCTTAAAATGGCATCTAATCTCCAGTCAGTGACATAAAGCCAGTCTCCGTGAATGACAAGAGAGAACGGGTGTTTAATTCTGGGAGAGTTAATTGTTTTGACATCAGTGCCATCGAGACTGGCATGTTGGATGTGGTCAAGTAGGGCATCGCACCAATAGAGCCGATCAGTGGCGTAGTCGATGCTCAGCCCGTTTGGCCACCCGAGTAAAACGCCTCTGAATATCATTACATTAGTTCCATCCAAATATGCACGACTAATATTAGCCGGTCGATCCCATTCAGAGTAAAACACATATCCTCTGTTTGGGTGCACTACTATAGCTCGAGGCCTTTTAAGGTTTTTGAGCAAAACCCTTCTGTAGGCGGAGTTGACGACACTGATCACATTTAGAGTCCCTTTTCTGCTGTCGATATAATAAAGATTATTAGAGACCCAATCGTGGGCTAAACCTTCAACGCCTTCATTCTGTGAGGCCAATACATTCTCCTTTCCAGTGCCGTCGACTTTGATTTTATAGATAACATCCAGAATCACATCCGAATAGAAAATAAGATTATTTCTGGCGTTGAAGTCAAGGCCAACAAAACGGGCAGATCTGCTGACCACTGGAAACATGGCGTCATTAAACCCTGGAGATTGTTGGTCCAGAAGTATTCCTCTGACAAACTTCTGTTGAGAATACATGAGAAACTCCTCAACTCTAACACAACTCTTTTGATTGGAAGCCAATTGGAATCCTATATCACAGGCACATCTAAAGCCCAATGCAAAGGACTCTCCGTCACCGTTACGAGTGATGACACACATGTGCTGACAACCACCGTTGTTGGAACCGCAAGGGTTAGGAACTATTGGTTGACGCAAAGCGTGGAATGACTTTATAGCCCGGGGCTCTTTGATAAGACGCCTTTCTCTATAAATGGCCTCTACATTAGTGTCCGTTGAATTGTAAATATTAGTCTTAAGAACTCCCTGTCGAGTACTGTCCGTCCAATACACATGATTTTCAAACAATGTGAGTCTGACCGGTGCCGGAACTTTAGTACTGCCTCTAATGATGGCGTGTCTGTTCTGTCCCTCGTAATCGACGGACACTATTTGGTCTAATTGTGAGTCACACCATAAGACCCGTTCGTTTACATAATCCAATGTAAGTCCGGATGCTTTGTATATATAATTGGAAACAATTGTTTTGCGTTGAGTTCCGTCCATAAGCGCCCGATCGATGTTATCGGTATCAGTGAAAAACATAAATCCTTTGGTTGGATCCAATGCAATGTCAAGCGGTGCTGTCAGGTTCTGACTGATCACTATTGTATGTCTACTGCCATCCATTTCTAACAGATCTATTTTCTGGTTATGAGTGTCACAAACATATATTTTGCTACTAATCCAGTCGACACCGATTGAAATGGGATTCCATTGAAACGGAACTGATATGTCTTTTGCAGTTCTCGGTTGTCGCCAATTCTCCAAATGAATTGAATAGATCTTCATATGATTTAAGACAAATATTTAAAACAATTATAAATAAAAACAATTCAATCAAACCTTTCGGGTCTCGATGTCAGACCAAACTAATATGTTTTTAGTGTAATGATAATCAACTCCACTAACAGCGGTTGTGTTGGTGATGGTATCCAAAGAAGTTCCAGTGCTATCGGTTCTGTAGATAGCGCTGTGATGGGCGAAAATTAAACGCATTTCCGTACCTTAAATATGATAACAAATTAAATTCAATATATCTTATGATTACACTATTCGTACTGTTATCTGATTTGCAATGTCGGGGCGGAAGTAATGTATAGCCGGGCGCACAACTGCACTGATAGCTACCGGGAGTATTTGTACAAATTTGATCGCAATAACCCCATTCTTTGCATTCATTTAGATCTACACAACTTCTTTGATCTTTTGGGTTAATAGTCATCCCATCCTTACAATAACAGGTCCCGCCGTCCAGAGATGCTCTGCATTTATGTTCACAGGAAAGGGATTCGCAAAGTTTGGATGCTGTGAAAGATTAAAGAAATAAATTAGAAATTATTAGAATTGAAAGTAAGTGAAACACGAAACACATACAACAGGCCTCCTTCTCGTCGGCACCGTCTTTACAGTCTTGCTTTCCATCGCAGAGTTTGTCTCTACTGATGCATTGCTTTTCTGATGGACACAAGAACTTAGTGTCGGGACAGGAGATCATTGCTTTTTGGAGAAAAAAATATTTTGCATTAATATAAACCTATAAATAAACTGAAAGTTAATTAAAATTCTGACTGCAATTGGCTTCGTCTGAACTGTCAGTACAGTCTGAATGTCCATCACATCTCCAACGGGCGGGAATACATATGGCATTGGAGCACCTGAACTGTCCCTCATGACAGGGCGGAAAATCACAATTTTGTTCGTCTGAATTGTCTCCTTCACCGCAATCGTTCCAATGATCGCATTTCTTGGTCTCATCAATACATTTGGAACCGTTAGCACAACGAAATTCATTTAGTTGACAGGAAGTGCCGTCTGTTCACACAATTCAAATAAAAATTTATTTGTAATGAATAAAAAGCCATTCGATTATATTTGACTACTTTTGTGAAACATATACTCCTAATAGAGTATTAAATAATAGTTTTTTTAACTGAATGTCATATGAGAACGAAATACCGGCAAAAGATTTCTAAATAAATATTTTATCACTTTATTCACTCATTGATAATTGTTTTCAATAAAAATATTAAAATCAATATAATATATATTATTTGCATTAAATTTTTATCATATATTAATGAGAAATAGTATAATCAGTAAATTTAAAATAACTTACTATTACTGCAGTCTTTTTCATCGGATTCGTCTCTGCAATCAATATAACCTAATTTGAAGCAATTATTAACAATTCTTTAATAATATGTCAAATATAGCAAACAAATATCGATTCATTACCATTACATCTCTTCGATATAGGAATACAAAGTTCACTTCCATTGTTTGGACAGATGTGGTCATCGGGTTGACAGGACCGGTAGGCTAACAAATAAATTATATATTAAGAAAATAGGAGAAGAAGATAATCTAATTTAATGGCTTACAGCAGGACTCGCCCTCATCTGTGCCGTCCTGACAGTCTACGATCTGACATTCAATTTATAACATTAGTAACAATACAATTACAATCTTCGCTAAAACTAATTGTAAGCAAACCTTATCACATCTCCAGTGGCGAGGAATACAGAAAGTTTGGTTAAACACATATTGGCCACAAGCGAACTGATTAGAACTGCATTGAGGAGCTGGACATGACTGGTGTTCGTCTTCGCCTCCCTCGCAGTCTCTTTGATAATCTATTGTTTTAAGAGTACACGAATCAATTGTAATGGTTTTGTTTCCATTTGTGGGAATTGAATAGAGAATAATTGGTAGTAATTATCGGAATAATTGATAATTGCTTACCACAAACCCATCTCTTGGGTATACACCTGCCATTATTGCACCGAAAATTATCTGGAGTACAATTGGCTGAAGTAATTGGAGGTAATGTACTCAATGATACTAAAAAATAGATAATCAAAAGAAATTGCATTAATTTATAAATATTGAGTTTCAGTTTCATGTCTGCTATTAATGAATCATATTTTTAATGTATATTAAATTTTAATCAATATATAAGACAAATGTTTGTCTTCACTTAAATTAATGTTTCGTCTGTTTTAAGCAATATTTGCAGTAATTTTCATAAATTAATTTATATGAATCTTAAATGTTTGGCTAACTATCAATAATATTCGGTTTAGACAAACAATTATTTGGTAAATATCAATATAAGTTTGTCTGAACAACAATTTCAAAGTTCATTTGGACTTATATTTAACAAAAGTTATCAAAATATGCTATAATCTGACGATTAATCCAAATTCGTCTTCAAGTCATTAATCATTAAAAGCTATTGTTTTTCTAAAATCTCATTAAATATCAATTTAAGTGACGATAAATCTCATCAGAATTTGTCTCAAATTAATTTATTTACTTAAATATTGGTTAAAATTTGTTTTATGTTTCAAATATTGTTTACAAAACATAAGTTTTTTATATAATAATTAAATGTAAAATATATTTAGAGTTAGAGTTAGAGTAAGCGAATCGAGAAAAAACTAATAAAGATTTGTTTGAATGTCGACTGAAATTAGACTCAAAATAAATATTTTCATTGAATTAAACCAATATTTAGATAATTAGTTAATTAAATAAATGTCTAATAAGTTAATGATTGTAAGACTAATGTTAACAATAGCTAGAAATTTGATTCTTTATATTTGAAATATTTTTAAAATTAAATAATTTAAATATTTAGTTAACATAATATTATATTAAAGCAAAATGTCATTAGTTTTGAGTGAATTTCTTTTGGATCTCAAATCAAATATACGTTTAATATAATATTTAATATTTTGATAGCGAATGAACTCCAGTGAAGAAAAGGCTATAATTTAGATGAATTTGAGGCCAAAAATAGAAATATAATCTAAATATTCAAAGCATTTAAAGCATAAAACTATTTGATATTTATCTGCAATTATGAAAATCCAACGCAAAACTCATTGATCTTTAGTTTATATATAAATTATATTATATTATATTCATCTGAAATATTGGGAACAGAAATATTGATTGTTCTAAATGTATGCAAAAATATTAAACATATCTAAATATTTCAGATCTATCTATATATACATGTATAAATTATTTCTATCTAAATATATTAGTTATTTATATAGTTTTAATAATGAAATCGACATTTTTGAAGCCAAATAATAATAAGAAAAATTAAATATAAAACTGGTTTAGGGTTTAGTTTACTATTTTAGGTTTAGTCCACAAAACTCATGAGTATTTAAAACGAATGCAAAATAAAAAAGTTTTCAATTAATTTCTTAATAAATCTAATAATTATTATATTATTGGATGTAATTCATACCGATTTCAGTTGTCGTCAGTATATATGGTATCCATAATAGGAATAATATTGAATATAGTCCTAATTGAATGACCGAAACTTTTGATCCCATGTCATTTGAGTACAATTATAAGAAAAAAAGTTTCAACAATAACTTTTACACGCATACAAGTGGACGATCTCCTCAAAGCCTCAATTCGTATATCAGGGCGCATGACCAGGATCAGCACATCAGCACAACCGGAATGCAGAGCACAGCCGATGCCACCACTATTACCTCTATTACCACTATTCACTATTACAGTACTGTATTATACTGTACACTGTATATGTCAGACTCTGTTCTTTCCAATGGACCACTCGTGCATCGAAATTGGATTTCAGGTTTGAACGCCAGGTACCAACTGATACGATCCACCACTAGTGGGGAAAACTACGGGGACTACACTCCACACACTTTACACACCACACATATACACACATACACACACACCACTCCACTATAATAGTTATACCAAACTCTACTGGGCTTCCAATCGCTATCCAGTATATCCTATCCCTATCCTATCCTAACCTATCCTATAACCAGTTTTCCAAAGCAATCGTTTTTTAGTTTTTTATTTTTTCATCAAAAAATGTCGTTTTCATTATTAAATGCATTGAAATAAGAATCCAATTATTAATTAGAAAAGAATTTAATTACTTTTCTTTAATTCAATTATTAATTATTTAATTGATTGTCATTTAAAGTATTGAATATAATAATAGAGTATACGATACTGTATTACATGTATATCGTATGTACTCTACACTACTTTACACTGTATTCACCAGTAATTAAATAAATATGCAAAGAATGTAAGCTATGGTTAGTCTCTCTCTAAATGCGGTATTATTTTTCATTTGAATTATTTTAACAAAATTTGTTTTCAATACAAATATATAAAATTTCCACAAAATTTTGTCGAATTTCTACGAATTAATTTAAATTCTTATCAGAAAATTTTTTCTTATCAGATGTTTATGATTTTTATTTGATTTTTAAATTAAAAATTTATGTGATTTAGAGTTTTGTCAGCTTTTTTTAAACAAAACAAAATTTATTAAATTATGACATTATATTGCGATAATACAATAAATTCAAATTCATATCATTTTACTTTCTTTTATCACATTATCGTTAAATTTTTCCTCTAATCTGTTCATTCAATTAAATTTAATTTTCAATTCTTATGTTACGAACAAATGAATCATAAGTTATATAAACTTGAATTTTCAAGAATTTTTTTTTTATTCTAATACTTATTAAACAAGTCATTCACGAGTTAAATAATTACTTATTTTTTTGATAACTATTCATTCAATTAGTTTTGTTCATTGTATTCAAACAATTATAACAAGTTTTCATTCAATAAACATTCATTGAATTCTTTCATCGAAATTGAAGGCATAAAAAGTATTTGATTCTATATTTTATATATTGAATGCAACTAATATTTGTCACGAATACTATTCTGTAAATAACTTACTGTTATATGAAAAAATCACTTAATATTGAATCTAAATTATAAGTAATCAAAGATTTGAAGATAATTATTACTTAAATAGTTTATTATCCAATCAATCATTACTTGATTCGAGTCTACTATTCTAGTGATTATAGTAAATGAAAAATTATAGAATCATAATATTTTTGGTTAACATTTTGATCATAAAACTTAAGTTTTGTTTATATTATAGTTTTAAAAATTGTCATTTAAAAGCTTATAAAATATTTTTCTTTCGGTTTAGTCTGTATTTTGTTAACAAAAGTAATTTAAAATTGCATTAAAAGCCTGAAAGCAAACAAAAGTTGAGTATTTATACAGAGATGGGCTCTAAAAAAGTATTTTATTTGGTTTATTGACTTTACATACAATTTTTTCCTTACATTTGAAAAGTTTTATTCGTTTATTGATTTATTATATATTTTCTATGCTTATCTTCAAATTTAACTTTTACTAATATAACTAAAATTCTAATGAAAGTAAATCATTTATACTAATTTATTGGTTATAAATGTATCAAAATTATACTGAAATTTAGCAGAACTTAACTTTAATTAACTAATTTTAATCAACATTTAATATTGAATTTGCTATACAAAGTATCCGTCGATACTTAAAAATTTGATACTAATAATTTTACAAAAAAATTGAACATTTTTTAGTCAAAGTCCAATATATTTATTGAAAAGAGTTGGCTTACACATTGGGTGGTCCAGCTCTTACAAATGAATTTATTATCACTAGTAAATTATAGTGACTAATACAGTCATTTTAATTGATCACTTTGTATTTTAATATTTTTAATTTTTAATTATAGAGCATGTGAATTTATAGTATTTGAGGGATACTATGAAAATTAATATGAATAATAAATATGACATTAAATTAATAAATCTTAAGTTACATCCTATGATAAATGAGTCGGTATAATATATTACTTAAATATCGTTTTTATTTCAGTCAATAATTATTCAAAATACAAAAAGTAGATTTACTGTAAAATAAAATTTTTAGTATGCTTTATATTGAAACCGTTCAATTATTATAAATTGTAAGTTAAAATAATATAATTAAGTGATATATATTTTATATTAACTTTTTTTAGTATCTCTCAAATTCCTGAGGGTTAGAACTTTATTAGTATATGTTTTTGAATATGCTCTATAATTTAAAATTAAAAAATTAACTCACTTTATTTCCATTTTTTTCAATAATCTACGCCACCGTGTCTTTACTAAGCCAAAGACATTTTCTAATATTCTGCGCGTACAACTATGTCTATAGTTGAAATATATTTCATCTTGATCAGATGTTGCCTTGAATAGATATGGTTTAATCAACCAAGGCTTCATCTGAAAGGCACCGTCTCCTAATATATGAAATGGAATTTCTTTTTATAATTAGGAAAAAGTGTGCCATTTTCTAATAGTTTGTACAATGAAGTCTGCTGAAATGCGCCTGAATCATTTGTTCTTCCTGGAATTCCAGATTTCACATACCAAACCTGGATAGAAAATAAATTGGAATAACTTCCGCGGGCTAAGACTTTGTTAGTATATATCATTGACACTAAGATG
>JAQFYS010000193.1:0-10057 GCA_034694945.1 Carabodes femoralis | reverse complement strand
AATAATTTAAATGACAACTCATTGCAAAAGTTTATTACTTTTTACTATTTATTTAACTATTAATTAATATATTAATTAGAATTGAATTGAATTTAAATAATGAATAGTTATTTGGTTTTGGATTTATGGCAACGAATTGACAACAGTTTTGCCCCCATTTCTCAAAAACAACTGAATTTCTTAAATAATTTGCAAACGATTTGCAATTCAGACAAAACTCAAACTCAAGTATTAATTATTAATTGATTTTTGTATTCATTTTTAAATAATATTAAATTAATTATAATTTTTATTAATTGACAGCAAAATGAGACAAATAGTGGACTCAATTCAGACACTTCTGAGCCTTTGGTTCATAATTTCGATCATATTTTTGAAGTAATATTTTCTTAATTTTATTTTATTTAATAATTATTTAATTAATTTTTAATTTAAATTAATTTAAAGTTCAATAAATGGTTTGAAAATTTGGAAAACGATTTGACGGATGAAAACGATTCGCGATTTCAGTCAGAATTCACTTCAAATGGATTTCAATCTATTATTTGTATTAATTTTTTATTTAATTTTAGAAAACTTTTGGACTATTATTTGGAAATTAAAGAATTGTTAGAAGAAGTGAATACAAGTATAAGTAATTTGGATCTATTGAAAGAACAGTATGTCTTCGTCTCCAACAAAACCAGAGCTCTTCACACCTCATGCGAACAACTATTACAACAACAGGTATTGAATATAATTTAATCCTCGCTTTCATTAACTTTAATTAATTTAATTAAAGCACGGATTGATTGTCGCCATCGAAACAATTGGTCAGAAATTAACGTATTTTAATGAACTTCAACCCATCTCTAAGGTATTGATGAGATAATTGAAAACTTTATTATCGGTAATACTATTATCTATAAAACTAATTGATTGTTGATTGAAATAATTAGAAACTGTCGGCGCCAACAATGCTTGTCCTCAACGAGTCATTGATGCCAATGCTCTCACGTCTGGACGAATGCATCACTTATTTAGAATCAAAGAAGAATTATAGGGAATCAGAAAATTATTTAAAGCAATTCAAACATTTGCAAACTCAGGCCCTCTCAACCATTAGAACCCATGTAATTAAGACACTTCAACAGACTTTGCAACAGGTGATGCCCGAATCCAAAGACTCTTTGACTCCAAACGACAGCGTATTTACATTATTTTACGGCAAATTTCAAACAAACGCTCACAGAATCAAGACTTTAGTTCAACAAATCGAAGAACGAACTCAACACTCGCCTCTGTATGTCTTAAAATACCGTAAATACCGTATATATACTAAAATTATTTTAATTATTAATCTATTTATTATAGTTATAATCAGTATTTATCTGAATGTCATCAGTGCTACTTCAATGTCAGAGAGTCACTAATCGGTCCGGTGTTGTCACTGGCCATCGACGAAATGGTGGCCTCATATAAACGCAATTATTGTGCTCTAATTAGGAATTCTACGAATATGGTTATCCATATATGTCAAGACGAATATCAACTATTCTTTCAATTCTTCACTAAACACAGCAATTCTCTAAAGTTAGTTCAATAAAGAACTTTCTTTTTCAATCTATTTACTAATAATTTGTCTATTTTTCAAAATTAGTGAATTTTTAGACAAAAATTGTCAAAAACTTTACGATACGTTGAGACCAGTGGTCATACATTTGGAACATTTAGAATCACTTTCAGAAATTTGCTATATTTTAAAAAATGAAATGATTGACGAAAATATTTTAAATCGATGTAAACTTTTGTTAGAAATCTCTCATTTTATATAAAATCTATAATTTCTATTATTTCGATCTAAGCTCAAGAATTGGAGCCTTTTATCACATCAATTGAGCGCTTACTTAAAGACACTCAGGAAAGACTAGTCTACAGATGTAATATCTATATCGAAACCAATATAATTGGTTATACACCGGGTGCTGGAGATCTGGCATATCCTGAAAAACTAGAAATGATGAAAGTAATGATTTTGTAATTCTATTTTCAATTTCTCAAATTTGTTTAATGTTTATACATTTGATCAGAATATCGCTGAAAATTTAATTGAATCAAAAGAAGATGATCGCAGTTATAGCAGACAAAGAAGTCGTTCCGATTCTGTTTCGTCATCTCTTTCAGACATTTCTTTTGTGGCAAACGAACGAAGTTATGAAAAGGCCAAACGAGAGTCACGCCGTAAGTGGTATCCAATTGTAAATGCGATTCGTTTGCATTTAACTATTTATTAACAATTTGCAGGATCGCCGGCAGACCTGCACGGGATGTGGTATCCAACAGTTAGGCGCACACTTATGTGTTTGACTAAACTCTATCGTTCATTAGATGTAAGATTATATTTAAATATCTCATAACTCTAGTGATGAAACTTAATATAACATAACTCCAGAGACCGACATTTCAAGGGCTTTCACAAGAAGTATTAACTGCTTGTATTGAATCACTGGATTCAGCCCATTATCTAATCACTAAAAGAAAGGTTTGATTTCAATTTAAAAAATAATTCACTGAATATTAATATAAATTTTTACTTTAATAAGACTTTATTGGACGGACAGCTATTTTTTATCAAACATTTATTGATAATTCGTGAACAAATCGCACCCTTTCATATAGAGATCAGTCTGAAAGAAGTTTCTCTAGATTTTAGTCGAACAAAATGTGAGCATTAATTTCAATAAAAATCTATTCAATATTTTAATGGTTATGAAATTCTTAAACAAAAGCCGCTGCCTTTGATTTATTACAAAAACGCGAAAATCTCTTCAGTTTAACCACAAATAATGGTTTATTGAAGTTCCTTTTTGAGGTGATTTATATATTCAATTTTGATGTTTTCAAAACTAATAAACAAATGAATTGATAAATAGGGCGCCCCTCAGGTAACCGAAGTAGTGGTCGACTCTCAGAAAGCCGTCGACAATAAAATTAAGCGCAAATGTGAAGAATTTATAGAATACACGACACAACTATTGATATCATCACTCATTAGTTTAATTGATTTATCGAAAGTACTTCAAAGTGGAAACAAATTAAAAAGTCATCAGATTTTCAGTTCAGCAGAAAATCTTAAAAATGCAATAAATGAAGCGATGAATCAGTTAAAGACAAACTTACCGGTAGTCGAGTCTAATATGTCTTTATATTTGGCCAACAAAGACACCGAAGCCATACTCTTCAGACCAATAAAAGTATTAATTTGTTTGAAATTAATTTTATAACTTTTTGCTAATAATTATTGAATTTTTTAGACAAAAATTCAACAAAATTACGGAGAATTAGAAAAACTAATCGAAAGTAATTATACCGAAACTGAAAGACATAGTATTGGTTTAGAAAAATTGTTAGATTTGAGTATAAATTAAATAATTTAAAGTAAATTAAAATGAATGAAATAATTGATTAAAACATTTTGCAATTTATTTAATAATTCTAAGCAACAAAAGTATTGTTGGGAATGAAGACGATTCTGATGAACGACTAGTCACTGGTTATAAGTTATAATTTAAAACTTATAAATCATTAAATGGCAGTGAAATACATTCGATTCATGCGATTTATATTACATAACAATTTAAATATCGGACCGGTTTGGCAGTGATTACGATCCGGCAGTGATTTGTTATCACTTCACAGGGATTTGTTTGAACTAATGCTTGTTTTCCTAACTATTTTATATATCACTCGGTTTTTGGTGTCAATCACTTAATAGTTTTTAAATTGAATCGTTTGATAAATTACTTATTTGTTTAACAATTAATTATTATCTAAAATATTTTGTATACAATCGAAACATTCGGATTGAGTTGAGAAAAGGCACTGAATTCTGTCTAAAGGCATGATTTAAATGAATTTATATTAAGGATAGAAAGAGAGCCATTGAATCAATAAATATTACAAAAGCTTTTTCTGTACAATAATTATAATAAAATTTTTGCTATAATTTAATAAAACAAACATTTGTTTGAATTTAATTTAACTAAAACTTGAGTTCAGGTTCAGATCAGAAGCCAGTGTTGAAACCAGTGTTTTTGATGCAAACCGAACATCGACTGACCCTCGTTCTCAAATTGCCAGCCTTTAGGGTCTCACTTATTGGTCGTTCAAACTGGGATTGACTTTCAACTGTTGTCAACCAAAAACTAAATTTATTTGCGAAGTAGTGACACGTCCCTCGAGCGCCGTTACATTCTATGAATGGTGTGGCTCTAAAATCTTCTAAACAACTGCCAGGACTAGACAACGATTGACCTCCGCCTTCAGCACCGGCAGCCGTGTGCTAGAAGTCAATCAAAACAAGTTAATTGTCATATACTGTATAGTATGGCATATATATTGTGATTATAAGTAATACCATTGCGAAACTGTATCCAATCCAGAGTGATGTCCAACTTTGAGGACACTCAGGAATATCAAGGGACTGACTGTGGACTGCGATCACATTTGCAGGCGCTTCGCATACAACACATCGACTTATATATTGTCTAATCGCTTCTTCGCCGACCGGCATCATAGGTATGGGTGCGTTTGTGGATAACCAGTAGGACTTGTCATTTCTGGAAGCATAGTTGCAAACACTATTGAAGTCACAAAACAGGAACGGCATTGTACTGAATCTCCTGAGACAGGAACCAGCGAAGCCTACATTCAATACAATTGCAATCAATTATATGCTTAAGACACTATCAGACGGTCAGACAAACCGAGATCTTGATTATGAGCTTTTTCGTTGCCTTCAATGTATAAAAGACTATATCCGTCCCAAATCCTCTGCATATTTGTTGGACATTCGGGAGCCGTAGCCGACTGGCTGTGACGCACCAATAATATTCCCATTAAATAGTCTCCACCAGAATCTCCGGGTGGACCTGGAAATCCTGGCGAACCTGTAAGTCCTGGCACGCCTGGAGGACCGGAAAGTCCAGATGTGCCGCGATCGCCTTTAATTCCGGGCAGACCCGGGAGTCCTGGTAGGCCTGAAGGTCCTGGTCTGCCTCCGTCTCCATTTTTACCTATTAAATCAATTTTTATTATAGATTGAATTGGATTTAGACTCTATAACCAGTAAATACCCGGAAATCCTGGCGGACCTATCATTCCTTTGGGTCCTTTAAAATAATATTAAAACAATTTTATAATTAGAGCACTTTATAAGTTAGAAATATAAACCTGGAGGTCCGTAGTCTCCTGGCGGTCCTCTCTCTCCTTTCTCGCCTTTTAACAAGTCTTGTGCCGAAATCGATCCCTTTTCACCTGTAATTCAAAACAATATGATTTAAACCGAAAAACATTTAGAAATGATTAGACAAACCTTTTGTTCCCATTTGACCCTTAATTCCTAAAATTAAATAATTTTTTATAATAATTGACAAAAAACTAATTTTAAAGCTTCTGCTCACCGGGAAGGCCAGCAATACCGGGTAAGCCGTCATATCCTCTGTCGCCTTTCATTCCGGGCAACCCGGGTGAACCAGGATATCCGGCATTTCCTTTGTCTCCCTTAAAACCTGGTATTCCAGGCATTCCATCGCGACCTAAAAAATAATAATTTAATGGTTCAAATCTGGTGACAATCGATTATTTAATATCAAACCTGAAGGACCGGGTGGTCCACGTGTACCAAAAGGACTGGGAGGCCCAGGGAGTCCTCTATCACCTAATTTTAAGATTTTCATTAATATTTAATGAAAATATTAAAAACGTATATATGATATACCCTTAAGTCCTGGCAAACCGGGCAAACCATCGTCGCCTTTAGGTCCCAACACACCCGGACGGCCAGGAATTCCCGGCTGACCAGGGAATCCGCGATCACCTTTAGGACCTGGAAGTCCTGTTGTAAGTGACTCTCCGGGAGGGCCTCTAACTCCCGGCAGTCCGGGAAGTCCGGATTCGCCTTTAGGTCCTGGCACTCCACTGAACCCATCGAGTCCTGGCGGTCCCGGTAAACCAGGCTCTCCCTTAAGACATATTTCCCCGGGAGGTCCTACCGGTCCCAAATCGCCTGAAAATTATTACAATTATTCACTGATTATCTAATAATTATAGGTTTAAGAGTCTAACCGGGAAGACCGGGTAATCCATTCAAACCGGGCGGTCCATCATAACCATGAGGACCCAGATCTCCTTTTTGTCCGGGAAATCCGGGCAAACCATCATTGCCTCGCTCTCCTTTAAGTCCAGGCAGTCCTGGAAGGCCTGGCAGTCCAGACAAGCCTTTGTCTCCCTTATCAGCTCTTTCTCCTATAATTCACAAATAATTAGTCGATATTTGCCAATCAATTCCTCAAACCTGGAAATCCAGGATCTCCTTTAGGGCCAACAGGTCCGGGCAGTCCGGGTAATCCATCCATTCCAAGCTCTCCCTTCAAACCGGGTAAACCGGGCAAACCAGGGATACCGAGATCTCCTTTAAGACCTGGTAAACCTGGAGGACCATCAAATCCTTTAGGTCCCGGAGGGCCTGTCGGTCCGGGAATACCGGGCTGTCCGGGAAGACCACTCAATCCCTATAAACAAATTAATGATTCAAATAATTAATTATAACTTTTAACTTATTTCAAATAAGCAATACTTTATCGCCTTTATACCCGGGAAGTCCTGATAAACCTGATTCTCCTTTGATTCCGGGTAGTCCGGGCAGTCCCGGGTGGCCATCAATGCCCATGTCTCCCTTCCTACCTGGTGGTCCGGGCAGTCCTAATCCCGGTAATCCAGGATCACCTTTAAGTCCGGGTAAGCCATCGAGACCTGGTTGTCCCGGTAGTCCTGACTTTCCTGGCAGACCTGGAATACCGATATCTCCTTTCTCTCCCTGATATCCAATATCTCCCGGCACTCCGGGCAGTCCAGGAGGTCCTGGGAATCCTGAATCGCCTGAAGAATAAATATAATTGAAAAATAATTAGTAATAAATATTAAAATAATTCAAATTTGTATTAACTATAGAATCGTTTAATTAACTTACCTTTAGATCCAAGAGGTCCGGGTTTTCCGTCAATACCAGGCAATCCATTGAAACCTCGGTCTCCTTTCATACCAGGCAGACCGGGCAATCCATCCAAACCTGGGGGTCCGGACAAACCTGGAGTGCTGTCACCTTTTGGCCCTAAAATTTTTTTAATTTCAAATATAATTTTAATTAAAAATTATTCAAAATTCGTATCGATTTCTGTTGTCATATACCCTGTAGTCCTGGATTTCCAGGCAAACCATCCCTTCCCGGAAAACCTGGACTACCAGGCGGGCCATCCAAGCCAGGCAGTCCAGACAACCCAGGAATACCGGGTTCACCTTTGAAACCGGGCAAACCAGGAATGCCGGGAAGACCTAAATCTCCTTTTGGTCCAAAATCACCTGAATTTTACAATAATTAGTTAATATTAAAATATAGAATTCCAACTATTTATCTAACCTTTATATCCATCCCTTCCGGGTATTCCGGGAGCGCCTTCTGGTCCCGGATATCCTTCTCTCGCGGGATCGCCTTAAATGGAATCAAACAATTGATGATAAATTCAATTTAAATTCAATTCAAACCTTTGTCTCCCTTATGTCCGGGCAGACCGGGAAGACCAGGAAAGCCAACGTCTCCTTTCATTCCAATAATTCCGGGCAAACCTCTCTCGCCATTGAGTCCGGGTGGTCCGGGCAAACCTTGATCTCCTTTCATTCCTGGATATCCGGGCGAACCGGGCTGTCCCGGACGTCCAATTCCCGGAAGACCGGAGTCTCCTTTCATTCCTATTGTGGTTACAATAAATATTAGATTTCAATAATATTATAATATGTTTATAATAAAGTGAATGAAGACCTGGCAGTCCCGGCAGTCCGGGTAATCCGGCCTCTCCTTTAAAGCCGACATCTCCCGGAAATCCCATCGGACCAGGAATTCCTTTGTCGCCCTGATCTCCGGGTAAACCTATATAAAGGGAGAGAATTAGAAATCAACTAAAATTTTATGATCAGTTCATTTACCCCTTAGACCGGGCGGTCCGGACAGTCCGTCTTCTCCTCTGTCTCCTTTACCTCCTCTGAGTCCCGGCGAACCATCTCTTCCTGGAGCACCTGGCAATCCAGGCAGACCTATGTCTCCTTTAGCGCCTTTGTCACCGCCGGGTCCGGGAGGCCCGACAGGCATTATTATGTTCTCCCCTTTTATTGGAAGTCTTCCTAATAATAATAAAAGTATACAAATATAATATGAGCTTTGGATATATTATTCGAATCCAAACCGGGCTCTCCTTTCTGTCCGGGCTGTCCAGGCCAACCGATTTCTCCCTTTTGGCCTAAAGGTCCTGCCGGTCCCGGAGCACCTGGTCTTCCGATTCCTGATTCTCCTTTCAAGCCGGGAAATCCTGGAAGACCGGGTAAGCCTTGCCGTCCCGGTTCACCCGGAAAGCCGGCCAAACCCTAAACATTTAAATCATTTAATTATTAATTGATTTAATTATCGGCAAAATTTACAAATAAGTTCTTCAAACCTTATCTCCTTTATATCCCTGTCCTCCTATAAGACCAGGTAAACCTGGAGGGCCTGGACGGCCATCAAAGCCAGGAGAACCTGGTGGTCCTACAGGTCCAGAGTCTCCTTTTTCACCTATGATTTAATCCAATTATAATTTATATTTAGATTTATTTTGAAATGATATATTGAATTCATTGAATACCTTTCCTCGGAATGAGTAGATCCGGCGGAACAAATGCTGATTCACCCTTTGCTCCTGGAATACCATCTCTGCCAGGAGTGCCGGGTCTTCCCTTTAACCAGAATTATAGGTTAGAAATAATCATTATTTTAGACCAGTCTATAAGACCTCTTCTCCAGGAATTCCTGGAAGTCCTGGTATGCCATCGTCGCCCCTTACACCAGAGGGGCCAACAGGCCCACGATCTCCCTTCTCTCCCTGAAGACCGGGTAAGCCATCAAACCCTCGGTCCCCCTTTTCGCCTATAATTACAATAAACATTAGAGTAATTAATATTCGCTTATCTTTTATATAATGCAAACCTTTAGATCCAGGAATACATGATAGACACGAACCCCCGATATCTCCTATTATTTTAATTAATTAATTAATAGTAAATTTGTTCAAATGAACCAATTTTTTCGATTCATACCTTTCTGACCAGTAAGACCTGGATGTCCAGGCCTACCGGGTATTCCGGGGTAACCAGGGTCGCCTAATTGGAGACAAATATCAAAATCTGATACAAAATTTTAAGCATACCTTTAGGTCCAGAATAACCGGGTAAGCCGGGTATGCCATCAATCGAATCGCCTATTAATGGATTAATTTAATAATTATTAATGGATTGAAATAGTTATGCAAATATAGGGCACATAAGTGTATAAGTGATGGAAAGATAAACAAATAATAATTATTAGACAAATAATGTAAAGCATTCAAGAATTTGGATAAAATAATAAAAATAATTGTTATACAGACCGGGAACTCCTCGCTCTCCTTTTAGACCGGAGTCGCCTTTTCTTCCGGGTAAGCCATTCAATCCAGGAGTTCCATCGAGTCCTGCAATGAAAATCATTTACTAAATGAAAAATAAAAATATTAATAATCTTACCCTTTGGACCCGGAATCGAGAAGCCGGGCGTTCCTTTAGGTCTGATCAAAATAACCAATAAATTGAAGATTTGTTAATTTCAGATATTTATAATTAAATACCCTGGTTCTCCTTTTGAACCAGACAGTCCTGGCAATCCGTGTGGCCCCTGAAGGCCTGGAAGTCCAGGCAATCCCCCGGTTCCCTTTTCGCCTAAACAATCATTAATTTTCATTTTTCTAGAAATTCTTCATTTATTTGTAATACCTTTTGGTCCCAAAGGTCCTTCACGCCCAGGCGGACCAGGAATTCCAGGTCCACCCTGAAGACCTGGCGGACCTCGAGGTCCGATCTCACCTGAAATTAAATTCACAACATTTAAGTATTGAACTAATTATGAAAGTAATGAATACTAATGTAAAGTTTGTTTTATTGCAATACATTATCTAATATT
>JAQFYS010000192.1:0-10084 GCA_034694945.1 Carabodes femoralis | reverse complement strand
TTATATAATTCTAAATCTATATTATATACTAAGTTTAAGAAGTCTGTGTAGAAAGAGTGCCAAATTGCAAATAAAACAAAACTTGTGTTTTAATAATGAGTTGAATTATTCTATAATAAAATTCCGACTCAATTAAGGGAATTAATTTATCATACCCATTAATTTAAGGGTCTTTTATAGTCTTATGGGTTAGCGAAACACTTACTGTATTTTCTAATATAATTAGAAAACTATTTAATATTTATTTTTCAATAAATTTTATTAAAAAAATTAGTGAAAAATAAAAATAATATTAAACATCAATATTAAGTAAAATACTTATAAAGTCAAAAAGTAATCAAAATATTAATAAAACGTTAAGTTTTATTGAAGTAAAGTTTGTTTTCATATGAAATCACATGAAATTTTTGAGTTAATCGCCTGTCGAGTGAAATATTAAATTCTATACAAAAGTTAGGAATTAATAAATAATAAGAATTTTCAATGCAATTATGCGTTCGTTTCTCTGAATCTAACAACTGATTAGTCAAAAGCTATTTAAAGCTATTTTTATAATTCAATTCCAGTGACGAACTCAAAGATCTGTTTCGTTCAATGACTGCATTTAAACAGTAAACTAAAGTCACATTTTGATGGTTTGATGGCTTCACAACTTCAGATCAAACTCATCAAAACTCACACAAATCGAGTGAACAAAAAAATTCTTAAACGTTTGCCAAAAATACAGAATTTTATATATAAAGAGTATAAATATTTGTAATACAAACTAAAACTAACAGAAACTAAAACTTTAAACTTATTTAAAAATAGACCAAAATTTTTGCTAAACTTTTAATAAAATTGAATTTTGAGCTCCAAAATGGATCGGGTATTGCAAAGAGTGAAAAGAGTGGATACGGTGTTGAGAACGGTGTCTATAGAGTTACTATTACTGTAATATTACTGTAGTGTTGAGCCACTGGCAGACTCTCTGCACTGTATTGAGTGAACTGCGCTCTGAGTGAAAGGTTGGTCTTATTGTAATGTTATTGTGAGTAAAGCACTGCTCTCTCAACACAACACAGACTCCACTCAACTCTCGACTGAAGACTGTATTCCAGTCGTTGTAATCGTATTTCGTATTCGTTGTCACAACTCATTCAATACACAGATATTCATACAATTCATGCAATAATTATTGTTTTCAACGATTATTACAATTATTGCAACAAAACGGCAAATCATAAGACAATTATCGATTGATTGACCAAAAGTGCCTCTAATTTGCAACAATTAAGAGTATATTTAATATAAATAGTGGACGATATGAACGAAGAAAGTCTGGAAAGTGTCGAAAATGCTGTCCAACAGTCAGTATTTGTTTATAATTTAAATATTAGTTATAATTTGTTAGACATTTAATACTGAATTAATGTTTGATTTATTTGTTTTAGTTCTCAAATCTCTTTGTTTTTCAGATATTATTTTATTAGATATTGTTTTTTGTTGTCCCAAAAATCGTCGATAATTGGGATTTGGTTTCAAATCAATAAACAATTGAAATAAATATTATCTGAAATTAGGAGACAATCAGTAATTACTAATTGATATAAAAGTTAATGATTTCTTTGCTTAACATCAAAGACATCAAACAAATTGTTATCTAATTGTTATAAACTTATTATCTAATTATAAACTCATAATTTGCTGTTTTATCTAAAGCCAAACCACTTTTGTCTTATAATTAGTTTAATTATTAGTTTATAATAACAAAAGAGAAAAGAAATAGAGTTTAAAAATTAATGCCAGAAATTGATTAACGATTTTGTTATAGATTTCGTTAGAAATGTTTGAAAAATGTTTGTTTCACAGCTTTTTTACAGTTAGTATTGCAGTGAAAACAACTAAATCTTATTATTTTTTCATTCATTCCTCTTAAAAGTGTTTTTGAATTGTTTTTTTAAAATTATAAAAATAAAGAAAACTTGAATTTTAGCACTGGTTTAGAGTTTAGGTGTTATTAAACTTTGATTTCATGACTTTCTTAAGTAAATAAAACTGTTATTCAATACCAGAAAACGAATGGCTTCTCTAATGCCAACTCTATTCAACTCAATTCTAACGAATGGCTTTAATAACTTCAGATAAATCAGATTCAAATAAGGCTGTAATTCATCCAAAATAACAAATTTATCATTGAATTCATTTTATTATATCCGAATAATTTTATAATTTTGTTCAAAATCAGTCTATAATTAAACAAATTATAATCTCTATAATAATATTTAAGTCTATTAATAGTATAATGAGATATGCATTAAATGTGAGAATATTCTTAATATGAGACTACAAATAGTGTTTAGTTTCTAATCGACATAAGTATTAGAATTTAGAAATTATACAAAATATTTAAAAGTATGTTAATTAGTATAAAGTGAAATACGAATAATTGAAGACAATTAACAGCCTTAACTCTAAAACTAATTAATTTAAAATCATAAATAACTTATTACTCAAATGAATATCTTATTATTAAATAAGAAAAATATTAAATGATTTTAATCTTAGAGTCAGTGTTTCACACGAATCATAAAACGACTCGAATACAGGTTTAGTTCAAACATTGTCTGCCTTATTATCGGAGCTTTGCTTTTATTAAATTACTTTCACGATATTTGAGATTATATTCAAAGATATTTCTGTTTTTTCTTATTTTATAAACCACTCGTCATTGCGTTAAAAAATTACTAAAACTTTTTTACAAATATATGTTAAGAAAATTGTGGTTTTATTTTAATTTTTGTTGTTTTTATAAATTCAATAGTTTTTATGGCAAACAATTCAAGTCGTGATTGGATTAGATTTTATTCCGTATTTTATGTTAATTGCATTGAAAAATGATTTTTATCTTAAGTTTACAAAAATATTTAAATCCGATATTCATTATTCATGTAATCATTGAATAACTATTTATATTTAAATTTGAACTTTTCTTAAACACTCGGTTTCTATATCTGTCCTCAAATGTAAAGACAGTTTGAAAGATGTGATAACAGACACAAATAAATTGTGTTTCGTATCGGGAACTCATGTTTTCAGTTTCAATCATTTATTTTGAAAATTTTAATTATAATTCAAAACTGTATTTCAGTTTATATAACATATTAATTCTGTTCATAAGAATTGTGTGGGTTTTCCACTCTCTCTCTATCTCTCCCTTTCCTCTCCTCTCACTATTACTTGAATTTCAATTTATGGAACAGTATTTTTCGGGTGTGAGTCCTTTGACTCTGACTCGAATCCAAGTGATGTATTTGATATAATACTGTTATGTGAAAGCAATAATCGGTTTCCTTTAAGTTTAGAGGAAACCGACCTTTTTATACGTCCCTCCCTTAAACTGAAACTCACTCTTCATTACACTATTATCTCGACTAATATTCTGAGAACAGAATTTTTCAAAATTATTTAATTTCAATTATAATAACTTAATTGTAACGATTTTGGTTAGTATCTGATTGATTGTAAAGATCACTGTTTTTCTAATTAGTTTTCCTATAAATATATTCCTAATCTGATTGTATATCGATTATAATTAATAATAATTATTACTATAATTTGTGATTATATGTTACCCTTAATTTTATTCACGAATTCCTATCTCTGGTTCCAATAATTTAGCTAAAAAATAACTTTTGTTAGCCTTCAGTATTCAATTGAATGTCTGTCTGAAGGGTGTATGCATTGAATATAATCTAATTTAATTCAAACCATTAGCCGACGAGTTATGCAATTATTTCTATTTAATTATTATATAAATTTATTTTTATTTATTTTATACTCAATTAAATTATTAATTTTAGTTCTGAATAATTGCAATATTATTCAAATATTACGAAAATGTTTTTACACTCAATGGAAACTTTGATTTATAGACTATATTAAAGTAAATAAAAAAGTTTTCAATTGTTCCCGATTTGAATAATTTTGTTTCTAATCTTTAATTAAGGAAATTAAGAGAAAAAAGAAATAAATGAACACAAATTGAAAGCAATACTCATTTTTCTGTGGATAAAGTTTAGTTAAAGTTTAGTTTTAACCAGTTTTGAGCCCAGATTTTCCTAATTTGTTATCTTTAAGGAAAAAATTATTTATCATTTCTGAGTCGTGAAAATTGAAAAGAAAAAATTATTCCGATTTATAATGAAATCAATAAATCAAATGTTCGCCACTTTTGGACAGACACTTAACAAATACCTATCCCTTTAACCATCCGATCCTATTATAATTCTATCCCTTTAATTGGTATTCAACTCTAGACTTGCAATCAAATTACAAATTAAGATCTCTTCTGAACTTTAAGTTTTCTTTAAAGTGTTAATATGTTTAATATGTTTTTAATGAATAAATTTACAACAGTTTTAAATAAATACATTTTTATATTATATTTAACACTTAAATTCATTATAAAATTGGTCACCGATTTCAAAATGAAGTTCTCCAACAGTATATAGGAATTAGAAGAATAATTTTTCTAATGGTTTATTTGATTCATCCTTTTTATATTAAATTATACTTTTTCTCATTTATTCTAAATTCAATGATAGCTTATACAGTAAATTGTATGATATATAATAAATGATAGAATAAAGAAAAATTAAAAAATTTCATCTAATGGTTAAAAATGTTTATTGTTCTGATCACGCATTGCATACAAATTATATACAATTCTCACAATGTATTCAATGCTCAGAATTGGAGTCTAAAACCAGATTTTTTCATAATTTTTTGTTATCTTTTACTTTTAGTTTTTTTTTCATTTTTCATTTCGTTTCTCAGGACTGAATTTATTTTAGTGCCGTTCGCTATCACTTTAGAAAACTTAATATAAGAGACAAGTGTTGATGCACTTGAAATTGTCAGTCGTTTCAACCATACCTTCCAAATATGTGATTGAATTTATTAATCACACGATTTATAATATTTTCTTTAAAATTGTCTCTTATATTGTATAATATATAGTATTTGATAAAAAGGAAACATTTATGTCTTCAATCCTACTGTTCCTGCTTTTAGACCAATCATTAAGTCCCACAATTGAAATAATATTTGAATTCCTGGAACTCTTCACAGAAAATATTCTTCTTATGCATGAATTTTCCTTAAGTAGAATCTCATCCATTATTCTAATTGATTGTTTGCCATAAATCTCTTTAGATATAAATATTCTTTCAATGATTTTAAAGTTCATTCATTTGTTGTATTATTTGGCGACTATTAAAGTATATCTTATTTTCTTTAGTTATATAATATTAATATTCTTTCATTGAAGGCTTCATTCATTGTATATGAGATTTGAATTTTATTTGAGTTTTGAATTCAAATACTATAATATTGAATAAGTTGTGCGAACGTCTGAACACCCGAACAGCCCGTAAAATATGTAATTTAAAAGCGTTTCCAGAATCGCATTCATTCTTAAGGGTTGGGACAATATTTTTGGGAAATATTTGTTCCATAATTATATTCATAGCTGTGTTAAAGGCGTTGCAATCAAAACAATTGTTCGCTTCTGTACTCTCTCTGAACGTTCTTTGCTTTCTGTGAGAATTTATGAAATCAGTGACTCTTTAATAAAGTTATGCCGACTCACGAACTCAAACATCGGTCCCAATCGGTGTTCAGCCAAAAGGTGTATAAATTAGCCCAACTTTTCATACCTTAATCATAATATATGCCAATCATTTGTATTTATTTTAATCGAAACAAAACACTATTCTTAAAGAGATTATTGAATTAAGCGAAACACAATTATTAATTAAATACTTATCTCTTTTTTAATTCGCAAACCATCGCTAAAACAATTGAAAAATTTCGATATCTTATCGACAAGTCTATCATATAATCAATAAATACAGTAAAATAATAGTTTACTTTCGATTTTATGATTTTTATTATCTATTGTCATAAAAATAAATTAAGCAAACATTGCATTCAATGCTGACGTTTGGCCAAAACCCTAATGCAAACAATTGACACAAATTGGTGTAAATATACTTTAAGAATATATTTTTTATTAGAGATGTTTTATTAACTTATTAATGATCTGTCACATAATAAAACTCATACTTTCACTTGAAATTCAATGGCATTTATTAAATATGAAATTCAAATAATAGACATTTCAATACAATTATTAACAATTTGTTAAAAAAGTTTAGATTTTATTAGAAAATTATGAAATATTCCAATAAAAGCATTTCAAACAATAATTATATATAATGTAATAAATAAATAATAATAAATAATTTTCTTTCTATATTCTGCTAAAAAATTTCGTGCAAATTATGTTTTTGTTGGAAATCTTTTTATTTTTCTGTATTATATTATTATTATTTTTTTAGAATTTCAAGTTTACGAACAGAATAATGAAAAATATAAGCTTTTACTGCAATAACCTAAAAGTCCTTGACTTGACGTTAATATCAGTCCAGAGACCACTGTCTCTCAATCGATAACTTTTTTATTTGATTTGATTTTTTCTTATTTAAAACTATTAACAATATTATATGATTTGGAGATCATAAGACATTTTCTCGTTTCTGTTTTCTATCGTTATATAAATATTAAAAAGTTTTGATATAACTATCCATTTGAATGATTGTTATTACAGCTAAATATTTTAATATATCGTAGTTTATAATTTATTAACATTTGTTAGAACTTCAATACTTATAATTATAGCGTTTTCCAAATTACTTTATATTGAGATTGCATTGAATTTAAGTGTCTGTGAACGCACTTTCAGTAATTGCTTTAAGTCTGGACTTTAACGTAATTTGAATTTTTTGCTGATGAATACTTCAGACATTCGTCTACTTCTATGCTCTTATTTGTCTCGTAATTCAATTGTTTTATTGTTTAACATATGTTTACTCAAAACAAATTCTTTATCTTAAACTTTTCTATTAAACAAAATTCTTTCACATCTGAGCATCACATCAGTCGGACACTAGACTTCTTTCACACTTTACAACAAACTTTATAAATGAATTGTTTTTGTTCTGAGTTTGCAAACAACAAATTAATCATTAGTTATATATTTATAGGTTTCGCCCATTTATTTATATTTAAGCATATTTTTAAGTAGGCGTTAACTCTAATAAAAAATAAAAGATAATCTCTTATCATATTTTTTCCGCATAAATATCTTAAATAAAAAACTGATAAAATTGTTTAAAGTTCTCGAATAATGTTTTATCAAATTTAAAATTCAATAAATAATGTTCAGTAAGAGATGCAAAATAGGAATATTTTTTATTTAATTGAAATATTAATACAGATTTTAATATGTGATATATATTTAATAATAAGTTTGAGTGCATACAATGTAATACAAAAATTCAATTCATTTAAAGCGCTTTAAAGTTTGGGTTTATAAAAGTTTAATCTTATTCTAGTGTTTATTTTGAGGACCTTTTTGTTTGAAAACCAATAGGTTTTTATGAAAAATTACATCTCAACGAGTATTTGCATTTCTTAATGTATTTTTAATCTTTATAAAAGTGTTCAAAAGCAAACTTCTTATCTATTATTTGTTTTACTAATTTTCTGTTTCCATCATTTTAGTGCCAATTTTGCAAAATTTAATTTTTAAAATAAAATAAAGAATTATTTAATCAAATGTTTAGTAGTTTCGTAATGTTTTATAATTTATTAATAAATAACACAAAAAAAATTATCAAAAATGATAACAATTTGTTAATTTAAATGTTTGTTAAGCAATCGGTTTAGTTATCGACCGATTCTGAAATTTCAGAATTTTTGAATTCGGGCACAAAATATACTGAATTTTTTTGAGTTTTAATTTCATATAAACCCAATTCACTGAATATTTAATCGGATATTTTTTTAGTGAAAAACCATTTAACGATTATTTTTCTTTTTTTGTGACCCATTTTTTGATTGACACTTCTTTATAATTGTGTGGGAGAGGCAAACATTGAGGGATAGGGAGGAGAGAGTGGTATGTCTTATGAGCCCATAATATAATATACATTCATATTTTGTATATTTATTTTTGGTTAGAAATCCACTACAACTTAACTAAAATTTATTTATAATAAAAATTTTCTAAAATAAATGATATTTTGTATTAAGTTTCCCTTTAAATACTGTATAACCCGTTATTCTGTTTAATATTTTTCACTGAAATGTTTGCCTTTTCTGTCAATTAATGTTATTTAAAAAACTGAATAACAGTTGAAATATTTGTTGAATCAATGAATTTCTTTTAATTTAATTAATTGCAAACCTTATCACTCGTTATCTGAATATTTAAATTATTTTTAATACAGTATTCTATTCATTAACGGCTGATATGACTGAATATTATTCAAACAAATAATATTTTAATTAAAAGTTTAATTGAAGTCCAAAATAAATTTCTAAAAAATGTCTCTCATTATATGTTTTGTTAATTTATATGAAAATCTGGTTTTGATATTAGAGTTCATTCTTTGCATGTCATGTCAGTCCGGATATTCATTTTTCTATTGTACTAATCATATAAATATAATTCTAATAATTTGATTGCGAATACAATTAGATTTTTATTATTGATATCAAAATTGAAAGCACTGTTCAGTATATCAAAAATAGGACTATTTTTAGTATAGAATTTTCTATTCTCTCACAGATATTGTTTTGGATGATTTATATTTTATAGTAGCAGACACTGAAAGGGCTGAATATATTTGATATTCTTCATCACACCCTAAACCCAATTAAAAGTATGTAATTTATATATCGACCTGACCTCAGCTGTAAATTATGGTCAGACCTTTGCTCAATTGGTCAAATAAAATGTTACTACAGGTATGATAATATTAATACTACCGTATATTTGCTTAAATTAATATGTTTTAGCCTTTAATTATAAGTTATGTTAAGTATGTTAAACCTCTCATAGATTCCATGTCTTTTGAGGTACCGGACACTCAATTTATAAATTATAATCTTTTCTTATCTCAGATAAAAGAGCTTTCTTTCAATATTAAATATCCATTTATTGAATTCAAAGAAGAAAATCGTATAACTAGTACTTTGACCCCAAACCGCTCTTTAAGAGCTTAATATCTATTATTAATAGACAATTAATCATTAAATTATCAAAAACTTTAATTTGTTTAAACTACAAATTGTTTAAAATAATTATGTATCGATTGTATAGTGCCCTCCATATGCCCTCCTCTGCCTTCCTCTGTCCTCCTTGTCTACCACTGACAGCCAAATCCCTAATTTTACATTGAGTTCACGTTCAAGTGTTTGCATTTACTCTATTTATTATCAAATTTAATGGAATTTAATTTTTAATATCGAAAGCATTAATTTAGTGTTTTTCAGTCTTAGAAGCGATAATTTTAATGATTTTAATATTAATATATTTTTTATTCGACAACAAAAAAATTAACATTTTTTGATAAATTTCTAAATATTTAATCAAAAAATTTCCTTAAAAAACTTGTCTTAATTTTAGCTGATTTTAAATTAATAATTTTTGTCTCTAAAAAAACACTTTTCGTAAGCGTTTGCAAAAATTGTTTTATTTTTGATACTCTTTGACAAATAGGAAAGGCTTTAATTTACAACTAAATTCTTGATATTTAGTTTTCTTTTAAATTAAAATTAATATTTTCAACGATTTTGCTTCAACTTTAGAGTTCAAAAGCGATTCTTTAAAATTGTTTCTCTTTTCTATTTTTATTTAATGTTTTCCTCGCCTTAAAAGTAATAATTTGTTTAATTTATTTTTATTATTGCCATATATTAGGAATGACTTGTATTAGCAATAATGTTAGGATTGAATTAAATGTTTGTTTTATACTAATTTATAGAATGAACTAAAATTGTTTATATCATTGACTTTAATCGAGTTTAATGAATATAATTATAGGAAAGACATGACAAGAGTCAAAGCACTGACGAGTTTTGAAGAGTCGGAGTCCGACCAACAAATTCTTTAACTTATAATTTCTTTCCCAAACATTTCAAACAAATCCTTATTTTCGTTTCAATTTATCATTTTGTGAGTAAAAATTCGCCC
>JAQFYS010000191.1:0-10101 GCA_034694945.1 Carabodes femoralis | reverse complement strand
ATCTGACATTAAATTTGATGGAAATAATTGTTTAAAACAATTTTTTCTATGTTTGAGGTCAAAACAATTTTAGAAATAACTGATTTTTTTAGTTATCGTATAGTTTTTCAATCAAATTATATCTATTTATTTACTTATCACTACTATTTCTACTGTATTTCACAAATAAATTTGTTTTTCATTTCGATTACACATTTGATTACTTCTGTTTTGATATTATCTGAAAAAGTTTGTTGTTTTCGATAATTTATGATTTTATTGATTAATAAAAGTTTTGCGTTAAAATAATTCATAAAAATTATTCTTTCGAAATGATTATAATATATAATATATTCCTTAAAACAATATTATTATAAATTCA
The DNA here is from genome assembly GCA_034694945.1 of Carabodes femoralis. NCBI lineage: Eukaryota > Metazoa > Arthropoda > Arachnida > Sarcoptiformes > Carabodidae > Carabodes > Carabodes femoralis. The sequence continues at coordinate 9,740 of JAQFYS010000191.1, read as the reverse complement.
CTCATTTCTCATTCAAATATATTTTTCGCTCAATTTTAGTGAATTAGTCTAAAATTTATTCAAAACATTTCTTCTAATGATTTATTTGTCCATTCATTGCATTCCCTATAAGTTTAGTATATTTTATGAACTGATTTATTCTTAGTTCAGACAATTGTTGAGAGAATATATGTAAAAATATGTTTTATTATTCTCATTCATATTAAGCTATTTTTAAGTTTGAGAATAACTAATAAAAACATTAGTTAAAGATTAGTAATACTTATATAACTAATAGTCAATTATGTTTTGAAATGCGTTACCGGCGCTGACACTGCCGTCATTGGCAACTATTGTAGTAATGATTGTCATCACACATGAAACAGCCATTCCTCCAATGCATGTCATTACCTGTTTTGTTGATTTGAGGGAAAAACTATACTTTTCATTCATTCATTCATTCAATACATATTAGATATTCTTTACATTTGTATTGAAAGTATATTTTTAGAAGTCGTTCACTTGTTTTCTAGAAGAAAGTCGTTTAGAACCGATTGTCTCAATTGCACACATCTATCACCAGAGCTATAGTCGCTTTAGTCTATAAAGTGCTTATTATATGAGAATATTATGTAATATATGCCAAACCATTATTATTATATTTATAATATATATTTTTAGTTTAATTTTATTATCAGTATTATTAAACTAAATTATCTGAAACAATAGATATTGTATTGAATTAGATTTGCTTTTCAGCTATAGTTTAGTTTGTTTTTTCTCTTTTCTATAGTAATAAAAAATATTAATTTTCCTGAAATTCAATTTATTTTTTTTAGCTCCGGTTATATAATATTTCACAAATATATTAGATTTATATTATATTAAAAATATTGTATTAAACAATGGTTTCATAAGTAGTTATAGTTTTGAAGATTTCGGATATATTTAGAGCTCGCAATCATTTGCGCCCATATTTTATGTCTCCTTTTATTTATTTATTATTTTTTTAATATCTTTTTATTTAAGTGTCGTTTCGTATTATATTAAATATGTTTTAATAGTTTTGTTAACATCCAAATGAATTAAGCCATGAGTTCAACGAACAAATATTGTTTTGCATTTAAAATCTCTATTCTTTTGTTATAAAAGTTTTATTTTTACGACAAACTATCAAATTCTGATGTCTATCGCAAATGATTTATTAATTTTAAAGAATTTTTAGTTTATTTTAAACTTTAAAATCAAATTTTTATTGTTATTTATTATCAAAATATTTGAATTGAAGCTATAATTAAGTTATAGTTATATAAACTCAGAATAGTTTTACTATTTATATGTTTTCTGGTTTTGTTTCAAAATTAATTTAAATGTTAAGACATCTATTGTTTTAAATGTCTGTCCATTACTTTAATCTAATATTAGTTGACATTTAATTAGAATTTGTATCAAATGTCAGACAATTAACTATTTATTGAATTGATATGTGGGTGGATATGGATGTGGATGGAAGTGGATGTCTGTTCTCTTTTCATTTCAGTTTGTATTGATTTCAATAAAAAAGAATTCGTTTTCATTACTTTATTCTGTATTTAATACTCTTAAAACTTAACTCAAAATCTAATTTAATTTTTTTTCTGTAAACATTTCTAACGTTAAACAGAATAAAAGTATTAAATTTTAATTATTTAGGAATGGATTTGCATTCAGTGTCTGTTTTTGTTCGTTTGAGAATTGAATTCTTGAATATTTTACAATTCTCTTAAGTATTGTCGACAAAAGGCGAACAAAAATTTTTATATATTATTTATTTTCCATAATTTAGTCTTACATTACGCCCACATCTCTAACACATCTTTTAGTTAGGATTTGAACGACTTATCTCTGAATAGAAAATTTATAGAAAAATAGAAAAAACAGACATTTTCTCAAAGAATTCTCGAAAAAGTAGGTCTTCTTAAGAAAAATCCATTTTTTCTTTATTTTCAAAGAAAATATATATTCTTTTATTTACTTTCACTCTTATGTCTTGTTTAGATTCAAATTCAACTCCAAATCTAAAGTCCGCTCACATTCTGTAAACAAATCCAAAATTTTCTCTGAATTATAATTTTTTCTTATAATTTCGTCGCTTTTTTGTTGATTTGTCGCAAATAAGCCAAATAAATGTCAGACATTCTCATACTTTTTAAGGATATTAATGTCTGATTGAATATACTGTAGAAACGATACCATAAAAACAGTTTATATGCAAAACTAATTTCAACTAATTCTTCGTGTCGTTCATTATATACTATACTAGAGTTCAATGTTTTCACTCAGAATTTATAATATTTATGTTTTACAAAAGATAGCGAAGAGAGAGAGAGAGAGAGAGAGAGAGAGAGAGAGAGAGAGAGAGAGAGAGAGAGAGACGACAACTGGAGAGACAGTCGTTGGAATCGAAAGCAGAGACAGAATATAATGTTATTTCCATTTGATATTTCACTTAATTTTTCGTTTCCCGTCTTCACAAATATTCACAAATAATGAGTTATTCGTAATCTATTTATTCATTTTTCGATTATTTTTCTAGAATAAAGTGCTGGATATTTATTATTCAATAAAAATATATTTTTTTCGCTAATTATTTTCTGTCATCTTTTATTTTCTGTTATATAAAACTTGTCATTAAAAATGAGTAAAACATTTTGAATTTAATATAAAATTATATAATGCTATGGAAAATATCAATTATATTCTGAATTCCTATTTTCCAGTCTTTTATTCATTTAATTCTGAGCTCTCAGTTCATATCAGTTCAGAAATTATCGAAAAATTAGTTCCAGTGTTTGAAAACATGCAAACATTTGAAACACTGGTTCTCTTATTCACTACCGAAACACTATTAAAATATTGTATAACAAAACAGAACTCTATTTATATATAACTTCTAAAGTAGTTTAGACTAAAATTATCTAAAAGTAAATTTTAAAAATAAATTTTCTGTTTCGGCTCCGGAATTGTCGGCAAAATATAAGAATAGAAAAATATTTGGAACTAAACCTGAAATTCTTACAAATAAACTAAAATATATTCATTTCAAGATTTAATTTAATATCTTATTTGCTTTTTTGTCTCTTTTCTGGTATAAATTCTTTATTTCTTCCCATAATTATAATTCCAATAAGCATTTCATTGAAATATAATGGTATCTATTGGGGGTGCGGGGGGTATAACCTTATAATATATTTCCAAATCTTATTTCTCGAAGCCTTAACCCACTCTTAGTTTAATAAGTCTGGATATCGCTAATAGAAATACTATTATCAGATAATAATCAATGTTTGGGAATAAAAATTGTTGAGACAAACATCAGAAAAGTACTTCGATAGACAAAAATCAGTTGATTTAAAGCCGTTTCTCAAATGGTGTTCCGAAAAGCAAATTATTATTGTTTGAGAATAACTTAACATTCTTTAGATTCTCATCTGAAAAGTGATGATCGCTTCACAAATAATACTTTTGATGAACTTTTAGTTCACAGTCTATCAAAATGTTAAAATCATAGCTTATAGGAGATGAGCGCCGATAAGCGCTTTGACTTAAATGTGATTTTAAATTATCGAATATGTGTTCAATTTAAATGTTCTGCCGTTTATAGGAATTGTATGTGAATTCTGGGATGAAAATCAATTTTGCATAATAATTATCAGTGAATTTCATCTCAAGTTTAAAGACATTCACAAATGAATGAATTTTAAGTGTAAAAAACTTATTAAATTTATTGAGGATTTCTATAACTTCTCACATCTTTTCGAAACCAATCGGAAAAATATTTTGTCGGAAAAATGTTAGAAATGTTTATCATTTGCAAAAATATTTGGTTTAAAAATGTAAAAATTAATTGAATTTTCTCGATATAAGCCTTTAATTATTCAAATATTAAACTCTTTTAACGATCACTCATTCCTGAAATGTTTGCACAAAATTTATTTCTAAGGAAATAAATTCTACGTAAAGAATATTTTGTTTTAATATAAACTTTCTTCACATTAATGGTAATTCATTCACAAATAATTTTATTTAATAAATTCATTGGAAATTTGACGCTAAAAAACTAAAACAAAAAATAAATTTAATGAAAATCAATGAATTCTCAAATAGAAATTTTGTTTATTAAAAAAAAGTTAAACGAATTTCACTCTCGTTAGCCTTGACTGGAGTTGTCCGGACTCTTTTGGGTCATTTGGTTTTTAAATTGGATTTGATTTGATTGTTCACTTAAATTAGTATTTTAAAGCCGTTGGGCTTTAATTACGAGTGAAATGCGCTCAAGGCTTACAAACTCGTGGTCTTTCGACTCAATTATTTTTAAGTCTAAATAAAATTAAATAAATGGCAAACGTATGACAAATGTAATTGAATTGAAGGCTAAAAGGCTTTATTAAATTGGGAATTGCGGACACGGACTGACATTTCTATTAAATATTGTCTAAATTGTTTAAGACTTCTTTAAACTTGTCTTCTGGACTTAAATCCGTTTAAACGAATATTTGTTTGTTTTTCCTAAAATACATTTTCAATTCCAGAGAATTTTCAATATTTTTAAGACTATTTTTATCCAAATTTATACGTTATTCTTATCCCAAATGATCGGTTCAATTGCTTTAGAGCCCAACAAATTGTAAGACAAATGTAGTATAAAGTGATTTGAGTATAGGATTGGATGCGATTCTGGATTTTATTGATTGAATTCTATATTTGGATCATTATTGCAATACATTTACCTAAAATCAAAGAATCGCTTCATTACATAATCTGGTGATCGTTTACTTAAGCAAATGCTTTCAGACATATCTCCCACTAGTTGTAGGCATAGCTATAGCTCTCTCATTCCTTTCATAATCTTTTCATTAAATGAATAAATAGGATAAATTATAATCACGTTTTTAATCAGTTCTGAATATGTAATCAAATTTCAATGGTATTCAAATATTTTAAATAAGATTCGTCTGTAATTACCTGTTGGCAAATATAATAAAGATTATTTGGCTTTCATTTGTTGTGTACCAAATCTATTAATAGAAATATTATTACATTTGGTTTAACAGAATTTCCAGATTTAATTGTCTATTTTCTATTTGAACCGTTCGCTAAACATACCTTATTATTATGATATCTTTATTTAGTGTATTCGTTAAGTTTATACCTCTCATCCGATTCCTTCTAACGCTTCACTTTGTTTTCTGCCCACTCTTACAAATTGATTGTGTTTTTAAGCATTGCTTTTGAATGTCATATATCGTTAAACTGAATAATAAAAGGGAAAGCATTACATAGGCTTAGAATCCACTTTTGTCTGTCTCTAAATTCTGTATAACTGAAAATCTATACTATATTTTCAGTACAATTCTATCTATTCTTTACATTTTTCTGCTTTGCTTTTATTTTCTCATCGCTTATATTTATATAATGTTAACAATGTGTGGGCAGTAGAGAGGGCTCATAGGAATTGCAGAGAAAACGCAACACCAATAGGTTTTGTGCGCTATTGAACAACCAGTTGAACCTAACATAACATTCTATTCATCTTTATATTTCTGCTCCAATATATCAAAAGATATTATATGTATATGTATTGCACGAATCGCCTCCTTTTGCACCAATTCTTCTCAATCACTAATGATATTCACAGAATTCAATACAACATAATATATAATAATTGAATGAAATAATATTAATATATTCGACACAAGTTTTGATGTGAATCTCATTACTCTTCTTCTTAATACCAGTCATTGTTTCGTTTCATTGTAGTAAGAATTCATTAATTAAAATACAATTAGTTGTCATTTATTGAGACATTAGTTAAGAGTTATGTAAGAAAAGCATAATTTGAATGAATAATATTTTTATGCCCTTTAATTATATTTGATTATTGCGGCGAAAATGTGAAAAATAAAAGTTTTCTATTATATTATATTAGTTGTACTCTAAAGCCAACAGACATTAATATATCGGCGAATAAATTGCAAATTAATCTAATTTTTTACGCTTTATTTGATAGTGAGTTCAACGCAATGAGAAAATTAATTATAAGCTTAATATTTGTTTCTTTCGACTCAAAGTCTCTCTCTATTCAGTATTGAGTTTGATCTCTATTCTGGTTATAACTTGTTATCAAACACTGAATTTTCGAAAAACGATTTTTGTTTTACTTTGAATTTATACTTCGATTGTATTCACATTTCTATAGAAGATGTGGTGCGGATCAGGTCTGAGACTAAATAATCCTCTTTTATTATGAAACAAACTTTTTTTCTGTCTTCTCATTCAAAATACTTGGTTTTCATGCAATTTAATTGTTTTTCATTTTTGATGGCTTAAAGGCAGTGCTCCTAAAATTCATTTTCCTGTCTGTCTGTCCTCTCCTGTGCTCTATTGTTGGCATTACTTCCGTGGTGTTCACTAAATATGAATTTAGTTCACTATTCAAAACTATTTATTGTATTTGAATCTGTGTTTGTTATTGAAGGCAAACCCTTCTGACCTTCGATGCACTCAAACAGGAGTTGAGCCGAAACTAAAATTTTTATTAATATAAATGAATTTAAGCTCATATTCTATTAATATATAATAAATGGATTGTTTATGTCATTTCTGACAATAGCAGATACATTACGTCATCGCACTGGTGGTCGTCTGGCCCGTAGAGCCCGATCCTTCAAACAGGACTTCATTGAAAAGCTAAACCAAATTCGGTCGCCGTCGGCCACCAGGTCTTCGTCACCGCATAAAATCGGTTATTCTCACCATAAACTTCATAAAACTCGTAACCCTAAAGTCGAGCCAATTATTGGATCCAAGGCTTCCATTCATGGCTTTGACGGCAAAAAATCACAAAAAAGTTCTAAAAAAGAAAAAGACATAAATAGTGCCCAACTTTTTGTCAAACAGTTATCATCAGCGCTCCGATACTTCCAGGATGTGGTCGAAAAAGACAAATTGGAACAGTTGTCCGGTTCTGTTACTATTATTCTTGAGATAATATTAACCGGATATTCGGAACTTAAGGCATATCTCATCAACAATGAGCAGAGGTTTGGTTTGATTTGGTTTGGGTTTTACTAAATTTCAATACAAAACTCTTATTTATTTATCTTTTCTTTATTTTTTGTTAATTCATTTTTCAAACAAATTTTATTTGTCTTTTGTTTTCAATTTAAAGCATTCATATTAAAGCAGTCTTTTGTTCCTTCAGTTCACTCATTACTTCAGCCACAAATCAAGTCTATCAAAGTTTGGCGGAACTGATTCGATGGTCGGACACAGTTTGGCTAAAAAGGGATAAATCATTGGACAAACAGACTGTCGGCGCGATCGCAAAGAATGTTTACGAAGCCGTAAATGTAAAACAAATTTTATTTTTATTTAAAACAAAATTTCTCTTCATTTTATAGAATATAATGTAATTTATTTAAAAACCAATATTTACTTTCATTCTGTTTTCACTTATTTATATCTCATTTAATAATTGGATTAAAAAACATTTGAATTATTTATGAGATTCTCATAAAAGTTTCCAAATTTAGACAAATATTTCAAATATATTTTATATATAATATATTATATTCTTGTTTTGTGTCCTAATTCTGTCCGATTAGAGTCTCGTACAGTTATGTATCGATCGTTATAAGAATGATGTAAAGCCATTGACGCCAAACGGTTCGTCACAAACTTTGGGTCGTTTGTCAACGAAAAAGCCGCCGCCGATCGCACTGACACTTAACCCAAATCTGTCCAACAGTTCTTCGCACAGATCTTCTTTGCCTGAAATACCACTTTCGCCCCGAGAAAAAGAAATTCTTGAGACAACAAACTTCGCGACTCCACCTCCTCTTCCCTTTCGCACCGGTTTAGATCATTCCTTATCATCGGATAACGTATTAAATTCATCGCACGATGCGTTCGACTCATCAGAAGAAGCGCCACCAAAGCCTCCTATGCCTGTGTCTGACGGCCGACTCATCTCTGTTTCAGATATACTTAACTTCGATACGGAAGACGCCTCTCCGCCACCGCTTCCACCAAAAAGGTTTCCGCGTTCGGGAAAAATTCTTTCATCTCAACAATCATTCGATTGTTCACAAACGTGTCAGTCCTCTAATTGTACGTCCAATTGTAATAGTGTTGATTCGTTCCTTAACTACTCTGGTATCAGTCATTTATCTGCTGACGATCTCTTATCGATCACCAAAAGTGATGAAACTTCTGATTTCCACAACTTTCGATCGCAAATCAATTCTTATAATACAAACTCTTCTTCGGATGAGAACAAGAGTACGAATTCATTTAATTTCAGTCGTTATGAGTTTAAAACTATAACACAAACAAATTCAACAAAAACTTTTCATTCGGTGACTAATCATTCAAAAGATATAACAAAAATTTCATTGAATTCTCCACCATTTCATTCACACCGAATGGAAAGCCTATTCGATAAGATGAGAGCATTTAATATTAACGGTGAGGACACAGTTGATGGAGAACTGCCGCCTAAACTCCCGGTGAAAATGAGACCTAAATTAAGTGTTTCGAGCATTGATTCGAAGCCAATACGTCCGCCCTCTGAATACGACAATATTTCTGAGTTTTCCGATTCTAGTCATTTGAGTCAAGACATGATTCAGAAGATAAACAATCAAATCAATGGTTGTTCGCATTCGAAATCTTGTCCACACTTTATGAATAATTGTTTAAATAATAATGAAATAGATAGCAATGACTTAGAGAACCGGCCGCCGCCTCTGCCACCAAAACAGAGAAATATAATGGCTTACATGCAAATGGTTGACAGCTATAAAGTTCCAGAAGACAAAGAATTCTATAGACATTCTGTATACACTAATCAAATGATTCAAAGAGAGTGGCGCGACGTTGAGCTATCTTTCAGTCAGCAGCGATCCATTACCACAAGTTTTGTGTCCGCCAGTTCTGATGACTCCGTCTTCTCATATGAGTCCGAGAACTCTTCAACGCCTCCGCCACTACTGCCGCCCAAAAAGAAAAAGGCATTGATTGCAATAACAAAACAATTGGAGAATTCGCCTGAATTAATGCCCCGAACGAGTACTCCAATCAGTTTAGTGCCCTCTTCTGAAAGTGGAATTAGTTCACAATCGGAGTTAACACGTGTAGAGCCCGACGAACCCGAAGAATTGTCAGCACTCGACCAGATCGACGTTTCCGTCTATATTATATTGAAAAATCAATCAGAAGAGGGACCTGAAATTAGAGGCGGATCTTGCGATGGCTTAATAGTAAAGGCGACTGAAGTGTCCAAAAACGGTAAACAAATAACTTTTGATAAATACATAATTTATTATTTAATAACTTTTATCAATAAATTAAAAAATAGGTCAAAAGTTTATAATTTTTAATACATTTTTCAATTATATTAATATAATATATAAAACTTTTTATATTAAATGAATGAATTGTTAAATAATTTTTTCTCTCAAATATTAATCTTCTAATCTCTAGTATTGTATTGAATGGTATATTTGATTTGAAATTTCCTAAACAGCAATGGTTTATGTTTGTGTTCCAGATTTCATGTTTCAGGAGGCGTTCTTAACCACTTACCGGACTCTCCTCTCGCCTATGGAACTGATAGATAAACTCCTTTATCGCTATAACAAGTTTATACTGATGTCAGATATGAGACAAAGGGCGGCCAGAAATGCATTCGCACTACTGGTCCGAGTGGTCGACGATAT
>JAQFYS010000190.1:0-10103 GCA_034694945.1 Carabodes femoralis | reverse complement strand
AATTATAATGAAATTAAATGGAATTTTGTTATTATAAGATAAAAATCAATACTATATAAATCACTTCAGAATCACTTCAATTCTTCAGAATCTTTTGAACAGATGTTTACATTTATTTCAGAAGTTATTGTCTGTTCAGGCAGTGGCGGATCGGTAGGAGTTTCCGACTCTGGATTAGGAAATGTGTGAGAGACCGCCGGTAACTCATTCTCCTTCTCAACCGTTTCTTCGCATTCAGGAATAGAGACCATGTCTTCATCACTATTCTCGTCGTCGTCATCTTCTCGATCGAGATCTCCTTCTTTGACATCGAGTGACTCAAACTCTTCGTTGTCTTCTTTGATATTAGAATCCCATTCGCTGTGACCGTCGGTCAGAATAGAGTCGCCGAACTTTTTCTTGTCCTCTAATGTATACTTTTCAAACAATTGATTCATTTTAATGCTATAAAACGATTGATTTTTTGCGATCTCAACATTAACTTTTGGATCGTCATATACTTTTGGATCAAATTCTTCGGGCTTTAAGTCGTCCAATATCTCCAGAGTTTCAAAAGATTCTTCTGAGTCTTTCTGACGTCTGCTGCGTAACTCAATCACCAAATCCCTATAAATAGTTTGTACTAATGAGTCGATATCTCTGATCTCTAACTTTTTGGCAGTGATTTCATCGATAATAACTTTTCTCAATTCAATGAAAGTGAACGACTCGTCGATATAACCCTTTGAACTCTTATTTTTCAATTTTTTCATATAAGTATTAAACATATTTTCCACAACTTTATTGATGTCCGGATATAGGGATGAACTATATTTCAGTTTTTTAAACATAATTCTTCCGGAATTGGTCGACCTCTTAAGCAGTTCCTCTCTTTTAGCCCAAACTTCGTTTACTTTTTTGTAAAGTTTGGGCACATCTGTGAAACTAGTAGTCCCGGCCATCGAATCGAGGTCTAGAACTTCGTGTTCTGCGGCATAGATTTGTTTTTGAATTTTTTTTATAGTTTCAGTCAATTTGTCGATTTGTTTCTTCTTATTCTTCACTTTAGTATCGATTTTCTTCGATGGTTGTGTCAAACGAAGCAATTCAATCATCAAATCGTTGTGATGTCTCTCAACACTCGACCCGTCACTCATTTCAGACACTTCTATAGTAAACGTTTTCATCAGTTTTGAAAATTGGTTTGAATTAAGAAATTTAATGTCTTTAGTCTTCAGTTTAGTGTAAATATCACTGAATTTAACGGATAATTCTTCGGTTATCTTCTCATCAACTTTCAAATCATTCATACGATCTTTAAAGGACTTCAAATACTATTTTAGAGATAAAACAATTAAAAAATCAATTATAAAAATGAGAAAAAATGCATACATTTTGAAAAAGTGTTTCCGAATCGAGTTTTGGTTCAGTTATGGGCAACATATCATTTGATGGCTCTCCCGATAGAGATAATCTTTGAATTTTATTGGGTATCGGATCAGTTGACACCTCCTCCGAGCCATTAGCTGCTGAAGAAGTGGAAGCACTCGACGACAAAGTGGTGGCAATAATTCGTTTAATGTTCTTAATTTGGGCCACATTTTTGTCCTCTTCTTTGGCCTCAATAGGAGTATCAGATTTGGTATCGTCTGAAACATCTTTGAAATCAATAGACGAAGAATTATCGTCAGATTCATTGCTTTCATCGCTTTCAATAGTTATACCATTCATTTGATGGTTTGCTTCCAACTGATCCAAAAAATTGATTGGTTTAACGAGTCTACACTTGTTCTCTGATTTGTGAACGATTTCATCGATTATCTCAATGCCATCGCTCTGTCCATCGATTCAAATGAGGATTAATTGGTTTCAAAGTTAGAGTTAAAGCAAATATTGTGGACAAACCTCACTGTCATCGCAATACTGATCCTCTTCTCCTTCTTCGTCGTCATCGATGGTAATGACATCGGGAGTGATCTTCTTATCTTCGATATCATCACAATCGCCAAACTCTGCACTCATTTTCAATCACTTCTTAACCGATAATTAGTTTTGATTTGAATTCGAATCACTTTTTATTTCAAACATTAGTTTTGGTTTGAATTCAATTTGAGTTCACTTTTGGTCACATTTTTCCACTACTTTTCCGCAATATTTCGGACCCATTCATCCATTCATTAATACTGTCTCTAATAAACTACTATTATTTGCGTTGTTATCATCTAAATAGAGGGTATATTTCAAACCCAAACCCATCGGATATTCATAAAAGTTTTAATAAAAGCATTTGAAATATTTGAAATTATGATAATTTATGATCTTATTTAACATTATTTGTAAAACTGTTGTATTAATAATTGAATATTTTGTGTAAATTATATTTAAATCTGACTTAGTTTAAATTAGTTTAAAAATTATGTCGGATTCCTGAATAGAATTTAAAATAAATAAAATAAATTATGTCAATAAATTAGTTCAAGGATTGGGTGCGGGTTTTGTAAATTAGTTTTTGTGTTCAACTCTAATGTTCATCAAATTTCATCACTGATTTGACGTAATTTATTGGGAGTAAAGAGAGGCTCACTTTAATTGTTTGGCGCGTTATTCAAACGGCATTGACTTTAGATCTGTTGAGCGCTTATATGAATCTACAGTCAAATTAATATATTTATTAATTCCCTAAAATATTATTGATATGAAGTGAAACAATTTTATTAATCAAATCAAATATATATTTAATTCAATAAATTTTATAAAAATTTGATTCATTTTATGGATTAAGAATTTTTTTGATCCAAAATGGGATAAAAAGCGAAGTCAACTGTAATGGGGTTTTGACTGTAAAACATTTGCCTATTTTTGTGTTTAGAGTTCAATGAACTCCAATATGAGATCCAAACATAATAAACGCAATGAATTATTGGAAACATTTTGTCCCCGAACTCAATGTCTTTAATGCAATTCAATATAAAAATATAACATATTTTATGAACAGACGATTAGTTTCACAATTGATTTGTTTTAACAAAAATAAAAACAATAAAAATATTTTTGTTGTAAAAAATGAGTGATTTATTGAATGATTTAATTTTGAATAAAATTAGTTTAAATGACTTTAAATTATGGTTTGAATCGACAGAAAGTGATAACAATTTACTCGAAAATACAACAAAATATCAATTAATTACTTATTTATTAACGAATATCCGATTATCGACGCAATGGTCGACACAAACGGCTAAAGAACTCGAGTTTTCAAAACCAGAAAATAGTGCCACAAATGAGACAATAATTACTAATTGTTTAGAGAATAATAAAGAAAATAAATTAAATGTTTTGAAAAGCGATCAAAATATTGATGTCTTGAAACTGAAATCAATTAATAAATTGAAAGAAAGTGTTAAAGAGTTGACCAAAAGTGTCAAAACAATCGATTTAAACGATGAGAATGTGTTTCCAGTCTTGAGTTCTTTGCCGTCGACTAATGGACACAATTGTGGACCAATTGATGGCCAAAAGCCAAACGAAACGAACGGTTCTAAGAGTGCCAACGGTTCCCAAAGTCGAAGGACTAAACGCATAAAACCGACGGCAATCAAAGGTTTGCAATTGATTTGATTCAGTGATTCATTGATTAGAAATTTAAACCATTTTTAAAATTATGATTTCAGTGGACGACAGGATTTCCGTCGGTTTCTTTACATCCGGTCGTAAAGACTACTCTAAAGTAAAGCCATTTATTCGTAAAGAAATCAATAAAACAAACGATAATTTAGTGCTAAATAGAAATGAATTTGAATCCAAAGGGAATGACTCTCTTTGGGCCGAACGGGAATGGCTTAAGAAAGCAAAGGCTAACGAAAGCTCTAAAGTTTTGGAGAAAAATGATTTGCAAACCACCAGTTGTTCGCCTAATAAGTTATCGATTAGACCAGAAGTGAGTCGTTTGGTGACCATCGAAGCCAATCATCATTCGGTGACATATGTGCCAGAATTGGATCTCATATCTAATATTTATACAACTGTTTTGATCTCTAATTTTGTGCCCAATTTTTTAAATGAAATCAAATTTATTTATGATTTAATGGTAAGACCTGTTTATATCGAAAACAACGAACAGATTCGACATAATTTAGACAAATATTTCAATTCATATCATAACTGCCTTTATTTTGCTGTCAATTGTTTGAAGCATTTGTTAATAACCAATGAATTGGTTTGTTGTTTGAATAAAACACTTTTGAAACATATGACTGAATCGACAGTTTTGATGAATTTTGAGCCAAACTTTCGTCAGAAAATTTTGTTAGTTATAGAATCGCAGCAGAAATTTGTGTCTAAAACTAGTGAAACAGCTTTTATGACAACTTTGGATACGGTTTTATTTCAATCAGAAACGGATAATAAAACTCAATTTCCAAACGACAACTCATTTCATGTGTTTCGTCGACAAAGGGATGAATTCTATAAGATTTTCAATACTTATCGCAACAAAAACACGAGTGAATTATCATTAAAAAACAGTGCAAAAGATATAAACTTAAAGTTTGGAAGTCGTGTCAAATATTTAATATCCTTATCAACAGATTCGGCAAATTTATGGCATTTGAGCCGACTTTTTGTCTCTCAGTTATTGCAAAGTTGTCTCTATAAACATCTCAACTCATCTGTTAATTTGCAAAACAGTGATTGTGAGACAACAACTGATGACAATGAAACTGTTGGCCAATTGCCGGCCGATAGGGAACGTCTCAAGAAATTGCAAAAACGTTTCCATCAGTCGATAAGTCATACAAATGTTAGCGAAACGAATCAGTTTCTAAAAGAGGAGCAGTTTTTTCGTGATTTTATATTTTATGGGGATTCGCACGCATTCAATGAAAATCTAAAACTTTTATTGAGTGACAAAATTCTGGAATTTAATCAGAATTTCAAATGTTTTGACAATGATTTTGATACAGATTTATGTGAAGACAAGCATAGAATAAGAGATGAATTTCGAAAAAAGTTATTAACCCTTAAACTATTGGCGAAATTTTTAGGTTTTACTAACTTTTATCCATTCGATACCCAATTAACGAACAATAATACAGGTATTCAAGAATTTATCGAAAATCAAACTAAACTTCGATGCCTTCAAACTAATTGTTTAATCGATTTTGAAAAATGTTTACAAAATGCTATCATTGATGACAATCTTTTGTCAACTATTCCATGGATTACAGAATTTCTATCATTTATTGATCCGATTTCTGCGCGAATCAATTATTACCAAAGTATTTACAATTTGTTAGTTGTTATATACAGACAATTTGTGCCCAAAATTACTAAAATAGTTCCAAATAATGGATTCTTTCTATTGTTTTGTTTGACTAAAACCCTATCGAATAAGAATTTTAATTTTGAGAATCGGTTTTATAAATCTGTTAACAATTCAATAATTTTGGAAAATAATGGAAAGACTTCTTCACAATTAGTGTTAGATCTAATCAATAATTTGATTGATTGGGAATTTTTCGATAACTTTTATCCGCAATTCAATTCAGAATTGATTCAAATATTCAAACAGAATATTCATTGCAATGAAGTTAAGAAAATAACGCCTTTGACTATGCCTTTGGTCACAAATACTAATAATTCTGCTGTTAATCAAATTAATTCTGAAAAACAGTTAAGACTTCAAATCGAAGAACAGTTCTTTACCTCACATTCGCCTTCACTGAAGAAAACTGTGGACTTTCTCTCAGATAGAATCACATCCAAAGCCATCAGAACTATTAAAACTAAAATATATGTCAAATGCAAACAAGATTTCATTAAATTGAATGCAATTAACAATAATAGCAATAATTATATGGAATTAGATTTTAATGAAATAACGAAATCAATTCAAAATCAATGCATTTGTTTTGTTAATGAGTATTGTATTCAACAAATTAATACTATTTTTCCACTTCTTATTAATGAAGACATCGATGAAAGTGTTGCGAATTTTGCCGCTAAAATCACCACAAAATTGTCAACCGATAAATGTTTGGATTGGATTCAGAAGAATATAATTCTTAATCTAATCGAAACAGATTTGAAGACAGAATTCAAGAAAATTGCATTAAATCAACAAAAGAGCGTTGAATCCGACGCTGAAGAAGTTGTAGACATAAGTCCAGCTTTTAATGCAGTCAGAGATCTGATGGCAGATCTATATAAGTATGAATCCATACAAATCGAGTCTTCAATTATCGTTAATTTGATTAACCATTTATCACATTTGAAACGTTCAAAAAGTTTACCCAAAAAGACATTAGAATTTATTGACGTCAATATAACTGATCTATTGATGAGTTTAATCGCAAAACAGCCGAAACTTTTAAACGATTCACTCATCAAAATGTTTAATAATTATTGGTTAGAATTTGAGATAAAAATCGAAAAATTTATTTGTCCGCGAAATCTATACATACTTTCAGAAGAGTCCAACAGTTCGATCAATAGTTGGAATAAATTCGAGACAATACTAATCAATATGTTATCTAATGGAGTGACAAATGTTAAGATTATTGAAAACTATTATTAATTACTTATTATTGAAAACGATTCGCTTTGGACTCTAAAACAGGAATGGAGTGATTCAGTGCTCAATCGATTTGCCAGTTGTTTAAAATCAGTGATTGATTATCAAAAATCAAACGGAAAATTTGATAACAATAACGAATCGGCAGAAAATCAAACGATTGAATGGCTTTCTTGGTTTTGCGGACAATTAGATTAAACACTCTTTTAATTTTAGCATTTATTCACTTTAAAAAAATTTTTATATCGAAAAAACTATACTTTAATTTTAAAATTTTTTATTTAAAGAGTATATCATTTGATGTTTCAAAATAAACAATTTTATGCCTTAAAAATGAGTTATTATTCAATTTAACACAATATGCGCTAAAGAACAACATTTATCGCAAATAACTTTCATTCAAATACTCGTTTCACTGATTAAAAAACAGTAAAATATCAGTTATATTGTATTAACAGTAAATTTTTGGTATATTTTTAAGAATTAATTTAAAAAACTCGAAATTCAAGTCAAAGGGACTTCTAATCTGTGTTTATAATTGGAATCTTCATCGAAGTCTATCAATGACTCGAACTTTGTATTTGTGGAGCACTTGAATTCACTTAACACTTGACTAATCCGTTTATACCATTCGAACGCCTGGTTAGGTGTCGGCGCTTGAAATTTATATACATTTTTGCCCAAATTATCCGATAGTGTGAATGTGTCGGTATTATATGTGTCGTCGACCAAAGCTATGATCCAACCCTTCAATGATCGACATTTTATTGGATTACTTGAGCTGACCTGAAGTCAAACAAATATATCAATCAATAGATGGATAAACCAATTATTGTTTCTTCACTTCTTCAGAATTCTTACCCCTTTTGTTCGATAATTCTTGTAATGTTTGGAATGGAAAAACAATAATTGTGTTCCCTTTAATACCAACCAATAGCGAACCCAACCGCTGCTCATCTATTCATTGGATAATTAAATCATTTTATTAAAACTATGGTTAATGTATACAAAGTACGAACCAATGGACAAAAACGACGACAACTTACTCCTGGCTTTTTGCCCTCCTTTAGTATAGTCTTTCGTTTGACCATTCCTTCATATATTATCTTTTCATCTATTTCTGGCGTATTTGTGATATCTTTATAATTTAATGGCTTTTGTTCTTCTGTCACATCATTCGCTTCTTCTTCTTCGTCAGTGTCTGCAATGATTTCGAATTTAGGTAAAGAAGGTTTGAGCGACGGATCGAACGAGTGCTGGAATTTAACGATAACCGGCTCATTGGTTATGAGACTGTCATCTATAAGGCAACGGTTTTTCTGGTTTTGGACAAATGTCTGGCTTATAGTTGAAGACTTAAAGGACGACGGAATGGACGTAATGGAAGACAAGACATTTGTGCCTAAACTATGAGATTTTCTATGACCGGCATTGAATGCATTTCTTCTACTAAAACCCGAAACAGAACTGTTCTGAGTATCGGCACAGTTGAAGCTAACGGATAGACGATTGGCTGAATTACTGGAAGATAGTGTAGACTCTTCTGTGTTTTCATTGAGTGATCGGTGGACATGACTGTTCTCGCGGGCGTAAAATACACTTTTATTGTCATTTTCTGGTGGTTCCAGTTTTAGAGATAACCTGAAGAACGCAATCAAAATTAAACAATGTTTGACACTATTAGCAAACGAATCTCACTTATAATTGTCATCTTCGAGGAACTTCTGAAGTTCTTCGATATATCTAACGGAGAGTAGATATTCCTGAACATTCTTCATAATCGGCAAATTTTCTGAAAGTCAATCGTTTATATAAATATTTAAATTCAAATCAATTGTTTTTTACCATAAACTGAACGCTGAAATTCTGCTATAACTCCAAGAATTGAATCCATTTTTTGTTTACGGATCGGATTCTCGAGGCCTTTGGTGTTTGGATGGGCGACATCGATGTATACAATATCGTGTAAATACATTCCTAGATATGGAACACACGGTGTCTTTGAGGCACTCAAGTGGTCGCGCAATCGTTCAAAGTTATCGCTATCAGAAAACAATTCGTTTAATCGCTCCAATGTTTGCTTATCTTTTTTTGATAACGTCTATAAATAATAAATAAAAATTACGTTAAATAAATAAAAATTCTAAATATTTAATCAAAAGTGACGACAATATGTCAAAAATGTAAATAATTTTTAGACACTTACGGCCCATGTTTTTGATAACCGATGTATGGGTGCTGTGGAAAGGGCTGATTTGATAGCGTAGGCTGAGTGCAAATTATTCAATTCGAGTAAACGTTTGGACACTTTTAAAAAATGACTTAAAACTTCTCCTCTTTGTTTGACTGACTTAGGAGTAAGGATTTCCTGAACGACCCAAAAGCTAACCTTTAATTTAATATTAAAATAGTTTAGAAATGAGTTGACAATACACTATCATAAAAGTGAAAATCACAGGAAATTAATGGAATAACAAACAGAAAATTGAAATCATATCTAAAGTAAAGTTTAAATCAAAATAAAAGATGAGAATTAAGAGACAAATATTTGAATAATGATATCATCTCTAGTGAATGACTCACTCGATTGAATCGTTGTGTGAATTTGACCACATTTGGTGCCATTTGATTCTTTTTGCTGCCATTCCATTGACAGGACGTCAGCTCTTGTGGTTGTATTGAGATAAATATCGACAAATCAATTAAAGTGATTTGTGAGGACAGATCTTCGGGGGCGACGCTTCGGACGTCATTAATATTATCGTATTTTGAATTATAATCACCGAAATCGAAACGAATTGTATTAATTGGCGGCGAATCCGACAGTTTGTTTCGGATTACCTCCTGAGAGGTCAACATATTATTACTACTCGAATAACTTTGCGGACTAACAGATAATAATTGAAATCTGCTGTCAAACCGATCCAAATCCTTCTGCAATGAATTTTTCATTAGTTTATAACCAAATAAATCACTGCTTAGAAAATAAATGAAATTATTTAACAATTCGTGCATTTTATGCATTATTAATAACTAAAATTAAATAAATTAAAAAACAGAAATAATTTGCACGAAAAGAGTTAATTCAATACTGATTTTTAAAAGTCTAATTTTAGACAACAAAAACACATTTTTCGGTCATTAAATCAGTTGAAAAATAATTTCCAGATTTATTGGAAAAATTAAATGCAAAACAAAAACTTTAAGAGTTTAAAGGTTTGGAAGAAAATCGTGATTAAGGTCTGGAAAAAAGGGTAACTCATTGCCAGACAAACACAACTAATCGATCGAAGAATTGATTACTAACTAAAAGCCAATTAAATGCTTCAGATTTTTCTAATCATTTCTAAAGAGCTTAATATTAAGAGATTTTTGGGTACAAAAGAGGCTTTGGATTAGAATATAAAAGATGTTTTTGTTTAGAGACAATAATTAATATTTCAATTATAAAAACTAGTCTTACAATAGGATTGTTATGAAGTGTCCGCCAATTGTGAAGAGCAGTTCCCGGCGTTGAGACACTTCTTTTCAAACTTGTTTGCGGTCTTATATT
>JAQFYS010000189.1:0-10107 GCA_034694945.1 Carabodes femoralis | reverse complement strand
AATAGTTAAACTGAAGGAAAATCTAATACTAATCAAACAGAATATAATGATCTGATTTTGAATTCAAATCTAAGGATAACTCCTCCGGATTTGACGCCAACACATCACACACTTAATGCCATATATTTATAAAATACTGTAAAATCTAATTAAAATTTAGTAAAGGCTTGAAATCTTAATTAAAATTTCATTACTTTTTAAAATTTTTGTTTTTTATGATAAAAATTAATTTATTTCAATAAATAATGCATTAAATAATTTCAATAAAAACTTTTTATCTGAAAAATATTAATTTCAAACCAAAAGTCCGATGTATTTGGTTCGAGGATATCGTTGTGTGAGTTGAGGCCATTGGACTAAAAAGTGGTCAACAATTCGGGAATAATAGAGAAGTTTTGCAGACAATGAAAGCGATTCTGTTCTGCAAATACTTTCAACGAAAACAATACAAACATTTCTTAAAATAAGTTTTGCCGACAAACAGATCGGAAGACAAACTCCCGGACCGTTCACTACAATCAGTTGAGGACTAACTCTATAGACGATAACCAATGACTCTATAAATGATATCATTGTCGTCACTATTGATGTCCAATAGCTTTGGCCGACGGAACGACTTCTTTGGATTGAAATCAATTGAGAGTCAGTTAACGATTCCATCATTTGTTTGACTTTAGATTCACTCAACAGATCATCATTTGATGCAATGAAAGTCAATGGACTATAGTTTCCATTAATTGATCCCAATTTCAGACCATTTAATAAAGATATCATTTCAGAAGTATGTCCTCCGCTGCCCATCACTGCCATCACTGATACCAAACCACTCTTTCCTTCATTTATGACAACTCTTTTAGCAATTTTTCTCATATAATAAACAATAATTGATATAAATATTAGAAAAACAGAGAAAATAATAAAAAGAAAACATTTAAACATTTTGTTAAATGACTTCAATTTGACTCTAAATATGTTTATTATTATTTAGTCTATTATTGTTTACACTAAACATGTGTTTCATTGCATAACCCGTTTGTCTTATGGTTCGTCCAATAGATGTCATGCTATCCAAAGGACAGGTCATCCAACTTCTATCCAATCAGATGTAGTGCTTAAGGCATTGTCTTTAAGACTGGTTTTGAATCAATTTCAATGAGTAATGGATTTGTATGAAGTCGTCCCCCATTTGTGCCCCAAATAACAGTTGAGTAACGAATCAAAGGGAGAGTTGTTGTGGTGTTTGGGAGAGTTGGGAGTGGAAAGACTGGGAGGGAGAGGGGGATAGGGATAGGACTCCCCCGACATTTGGTCACTTTCAATGACACCTCCATTTTCATACATAACTGACTCCTGAGTCCTGACTCTGCTCTCAAATACCAATCAATTTATTTGATCCCAATTTTAATGTCTTATCAATTAATGCCTTAAATTATATAACGAGTGATAACTAAATGATAATAAGATGTGATTTGTTTTCAATCGTTTCTAAACTGTTATGAATTAAACGATACTTTATTTGATTATAAAATTCAAAGTATTATCAAAATATTTGTCTATAGATTACTGTTATTTAAAGAGCCTTTACTTCGGGACCAAAGATTATATTCAAAGTTTAGACCAATCAAAGTGTTATTTGATATTATGTGCGGACAGTTTGGATGCGGTCGTGACCAACATTGGGTCCAACAGATGCACAGCTGAAGACACAGGTATGTCAACCAATGAATTGATCAATTAGTGACTAATTATTAGTCAATCAATGCCTGAATCGGTTAAAAGCAGTATTAAAGTAAAAGTAGTCAAAGTGTTTGGATGTTTGCCATTCATATATCGATGAATAATTTGATTTCAATTAAATTCCTAAAGCCTTACAAAAAGATTTTCTTGTATTCAATTGTCACACAATTATTCAATAATAAATGTATTGCTTTGGAAGAGACAAAACTGATCTTATATTAGATTTGAATAACATTTTCAATTTGGAGACACTTTCTCTCATCTGATGACAATCTGTTATATTATTGTATCTTAAATATCAATTTGATGACCAAAATGATAACCAGAACAATGAGGGCCAACAAAATTAGCACAAATTATAATCCATTGGAATCTATTGTTAGAAATTTACCGAAAATTCTTCAATAATTAAGATTTTAGTCAGACCTTCCCTGGTTTGCAACCGTTCCCGCTATTAAAGCTCTTAAAACTAAAAACGGCTTATCTGTCCACTTATAAGTTAAGACCAGAAATAGGTTTTATTAATAAGCCATAAACTATACGATATATAGGAGGTGTGTCCGACCGATGGGTCACAACCGATAGGAAGTGCCGAATAGCTGATTGTATGACTCATTAACTTTGAATCCGTTATTCATTGAATGCTATGTTATTTTAGAGTCAAATAACAATTCATTTCAAATGTTGTTTCCAATTGTAGACCATTTGACAGATAAATGACAAACATTTCATTGATTTCTAGTTTTTTTTTTCATTTTTTAAGTTTAAACGACTTACAGTATAATTTTGTTTTCGACTACTTTTTAGATCTGTTTTAATGTTTGTCCTAAAGTCCAGAAGAATTAAAAGACGACATTCCTTTCAAAATGAAAAAATATTATATTTTTCTAATATATTCTGTAATCAGTTTTATAATAATATGTGTTCAACAATCGAGAGGACAATCGGGTAAGTGTTTGACATTTATTTAAAAAACAATTATTTTATTTAAAATTCTTAAAGTTAGGAAAATATTTTAAAATCTTAAGGCTTAAGCCATTGCTTAATACCTGTCCTCTTCGTCCGCTTAGTTCCCGACTCTCCCCGCGATCTATCAATAAATCTCAAATCAAGCAAAAGCGTAGATCTGGAATGGAAAGCTCCGCTCAGGGGAGGAAATAGTGCCTATAAAGTTACAATAATTCCCCTCTCAGACCAGGACGAGACCGGAATCAGGAGTATAGATGTTGGAGCTAACGATCCGCTGCCCATCACAGTTAGAGATCTGACCCCCGGCGCCACTTATGAAGTGCAATTACATGCGGTGCTTATGAATAGACAATCAAACCAATACTTGTCCGGAAATTTTACAACCAAACCGTCCCCTCCCGGACGACTTGTTATTTGGCATCGAAACGAGACATCGCTTCTGGTGCTATGGCAGCCGCCATTCCCGTCTGGAATATTTGAACGATACAGAGCCAGCATTACTCCTGACGACGCCTTTCAATCAGTGCTTTTTGTAAATAAAGAATCGGATCCTCCTGGTCCGGCACAGGCCGCCTTTTATGGCTTAGTTCCCGGCAAAGCCTATAATGTTTCTGTTTATACTATAAGTAAATCTCAAATTAGTGAACCCATAGAAGCCATTTATAAAACACTTCCACCTCAAGAACTAAAACCAGAGTCGACGACAACACCACAAGTGAAAACATCAGCTCCAATGTTCATTCCAAACGGCAAACCGCCCTCAGAACTAACAGTTCTCGATGGCAGAGATGCCGAGATCTCATGTGAAGCGATTGGAACTCCGGCTCCAAGTGTTGAGTGGTTTCTAAACAATACTCACAAAATAGATCTGACGAATAGAAAATATCAAATCAATAACAGCGGAACTCTAGTTATAACACCAGTTGATAAGAGCGACGACGGTTCCTATACGTGTGTTCAGTCGAACATTGCCGGTGCCATCAACGGTACCACATCATTGCACGTCATTGTCCGAACCCATATCGATCAGCCGCCGGTTGACAGTAAAGTGATTCTGAGTTCTACCGCCGAATTGCAGTGCAGAGTAAGACACGATTCAACGGTTCCCATTAAAATAACGTGGATTTTCGGCGGGAAAAATGTGACCACCAGTGGTCGGGTTAAAGTGATGGCTGACGGCACTCTTAGGATCGAACAGGTATTCAATGTTTTTTCTATCAATTTATTTAATTTGTTTAACATTTAATTAATTTATTGTTTAATAATAGGTTCGAAACACTGATGTCGGGCTCTACACCTGTCGGGTTGACTCAATCGGTGGCACTGAGAAACGAAGCGCACGTCTGGACGTAATTGAATTACCACATCCGCCCACTACTGTAAAGGCTGAGCTCAACATAAATGGAGGTCTGGTTAACGTTTCGTGGTCTCCACCTTTTGATGGCAACAGTCCTATCGTTAAATATATCGTTCAAATGCGGACAATCAGTCAAACTAACAGTGAAAATGACAACACAGAAGATGATCTGATATATGGTGTCCACAGTTGGACGACGGCCTCTATGAACATCTCTGCGTCCCAGAACTACGTACTTCTCACTAATCTCAGACCCGCCAGAACATATCAGTTTCGTGTCAGTGCTGTCAATAATGTCGGTGAAGGACAGGCCAGTGCGGCTACATTACCACCAATTACACTACCAATGCAACCGCCCAGTGCCAGCCCTATTGGAGTGGTTGGAGCCCCACGTTCTTCGACAGCAATTATGATCCAATGGCAACCACCGCCCGTTGAATCGCATAACGGCCGACTCATGGGTTATATGGTTCGGTTTAAGTTGGCCGGTTATGCAGAACACACTCAGTGGTATCAGCACAATGTGACAAATGCGGCCCAACTCTCATATTTGTTGGATGACCTGATTGTTTGGCAGAACTATCAAATTCAAATCGCAGCCTATAATGAAATGGGAGTCGGACTCTATAGTCAGAGCATTTATGTTCGTACTAAAGAGGGACGACCTGCCAGTCAAGTGAGACAGTTAACAGCTGAAGCCATTAACTCAACCGCGATTCTTGTGAAATGGAATTCACCCGATCCTCAACTTATTAACGGCATTAATCAGGGCTATAAATTGCAAGCCTGGAAGAGCACCAATGGTTCGATGAGCCCATACACTGAACTATTTAAAGAGTCACTACAACCGCCCGCACCCTTTCCCGAAAGATCGCAGTCAGCAGTAATCGACGGTTTGGAACCTTTCACTACATACCACATAACAGTTATCTGTTTCACCAGTGCTGGTGATGGCCCTAAGACTGACGCACCGATAATAGTGACTACACTTCAGGATTTGCCCGAAAAGGTGTCGCAATTCAAGTTTAGAGATATTTTGGACAAAAGTGTTAGGGTTTTATGGGCGCCTCCCAATCGAGTCAATGGAAAACTATTGACATACACTTTGAGGTATTACGCGGTCGGCGCTAACGAGGCTCAGAAAATAATTGCCAACTTTACGTCCGATCAAAACGAGACAATCATTTCAAATCTCAGACCACAAACCGCTTATACTTTTGAAATAAACGCGTGGACACAAGTTGGAGCCGGTCCTGTCGAAAGTTCAACCATACAAAGCAGTGTTCCTCCAGTCTTACCGCAACCTCCGACTCATTTAGCCATTTCTAATATAAGTCCTTTTTCTGTTGTCCTTCAATTTACTCCTGGATTCAATGGGAACGCATCGATCAGTCGATGGATAGTTGAGGGCCAGCTCTTCAAACTGCGAAACGCCAATTGGACGGTCATATATGAGTCCACAAATCACACTCAAAATGATGCTATAATTGTTTACAATTTAAGACCTTATACTGAATATCGTTTGCGTTTAATTCCTGTTAATGTTGTCGGTAAAAGTCTGGCTCCCAGTGAATCGTCGCCGCCGTTCCAAACTCTTCAAGCCTTACCGGCCGGCCCTCCGATGAACGTAACCCTCAGAACTGTATCTCCAACAGCACTACGGGTTCGATGGACTCCACTGCCACCCGAGTCGTGGTATGGACATCCGCGCGGCTATAATATTACGTGGAGTGAACTCAATGACGAGGCACTGGCTGTGAATTTCAATTCATTTATTGCCGACGATTATCATTCGCACTCATATCTGATTACATCACTCGAAGAGTTTACTCGATATTCGGTTCAGGTTTACGCTCTCAATGATGTCGGCTCTTCAACCGGTAGTCGACTGATAGTTCAGCGCACAAACGAAGCCACACCCAGTTCTGGTCCCGATTCGATTGAAGTTAAGGCCACCTCTTCCACAACAATTGTTGTCGATTGGGGAGAGATCTCAAAAGTCGATATGAATGGTATTCTCCAGGGATTCAAAGTTAAATACTCGTCTTCGAGACAAACAGACGGAACTCAATATAAGATAATTGAGAGCAATCAGACCCGAACCGCAACTCTTACTGAACTGAAAAAGTTCACCACTTATAGGATCAGTGTCTGTGCATTCACTCACGCCGGGGACGGAGTATTCAGTACCTCATCAGCAGTGCAGACATTCCAAGACGTTCCGGGCCCTCCTTCTAATGTAACATTTCCTGATGTGACGCAAACCACCGCTCGAATCCAATGGGATATTCCTTTGGAACCAAATGGAGAAATACTTGCCTACAAAATATCATATAAATTGAGTGACGAAGACTTGAGGCGTTCTATTAGTAAAGAGTTCACATCCACTGATCGGACGCATCGGTTCCTCGATTTGAGACCTGAAACCTACTATATTTTCGAAGTGACCGCAAAGACCAGTGAAGGCTGGGGTAAAGCGAATAAACTCCTCGTCTATACCACAAATTCACGAGAACTTCCTTCGGCGCCCTCTCAGCCATTGATTAGTACTTCACAAATCAGTTCACGTCAGGTCACTATTAGTTGGACTCCTGGACGCGACGGATTCGCACCTTTGCGCTACTATACGGCACAAATCTCTTCTCAAGGCGGCCACTGGTGGGCATATCCGCACAAAATTGATCCAACGCTTAGAGTTCATACGATTACTAATTTGAAACCATTTACGACATATCAGTTCCGAATTAAAGCGACGAACGATATCGGAGATTCCGGATGGAGTCTAGAGTCACCCATCACTCGTACACTACCCGCACCTCCAGATAACGCGCCTCTAAATGTTGTTGTATCGCCTTATACGCCAACATCGGTTGCCGTCAAGTGGTCAGAGATTCATGAGTGGAATGGCGACGAAAGTGGGGCCGGATATAGGATTCAATACTGTGTTATTTCACAACAGGGCGTCTCTTCGAGCTGTCCCTCTGCTATAGTCAGGGGTAAAAATATGACTTCAGTTTCAATCGAGAATTTGGAAAGAGATCAACACTACGAGATCAAAGTAATAGCTTATAACAGTCAGGGCGACGGCCCCTACAGTAAAGCCAAAGTCGTTTATGTCGGCGAAGGTTTGATTTGATTTATTTTCAATTTCTTTTTATTAATATTTTGTTACTTCCATTTATCAGCCGTTCCAACGGGAGAGCCTCTCAACATAACGACAACTGCGCTCTCGTCAACTGAGGTTAAAATGACTTGGAGTGCACCCGACAAAAACAAACAGAACGGACAGATTATGGGATACAAAATATTTTATTGGCAACAGACAGAACCTCATCAAAAAGTTAATGATTTGGGCGCTAATAAACATATATTCTATGAACAGCCCCGAGAAATGATGGAAATAGTTCCGGACACAACCGAATCGTTCATTTTATTGGATTTGTTAAAGTGGTCTAATTATAGCATCCAATTGTCAGCTTTCAATCCGGCCGGTGATGGACCGCGATCTCGAGCTATTCTCCTTCAGACCAAAGAGGACATACCGGGAGAAGTCGGACCCCTTTTATTCGATGACATAACTATGTCTCAGGTGAAGGTCTCGTGGAAACCACCGGTCGAACCGAATGGCATTCTTTTGGGTTATTATGTGACATATGAGACACTGATTAACGATTTCAGTAAACAAGTGAAACAAAAAATAAATGACAGCTATTTAGTAGTGAATGGTCTGCGGGAGCGGGTTATGTATACATTCAAAGTTAGAGCTGAGACTTCTGCTGGAGTTGGACCCGAAACTGTTGGCAATGGTACGTCCATTTAGTAGTTTTTAACGCTTAATATTCGACTAATGTATTGTTAATCGTAATTATAGTGACAACTGGTCCACAACGCGGTTCACCCCCGCCTCCATCCGATATAGTCTCCACACAAACGTTGACGTCAGTTAAACTGAAGTGGAAAAACCCCGATTATAGAGATATAACTGGATATCTGATTGAAGCCAATAATCTCAATCTTAAGGGTGCCCTCGAATGGCAACCCGTATCTCATATAAAGAATGGCCGACAAGAGAGATATGAATTGAGTTTCACTCATTTGGCGCCTTCTTCTCAGTACACGTTTAGAATAATGGCGACCAATGAGAAGGGTGTGAGTGAACCGGCTTATCCCGACAAAGTTATTGGTTCGGTTGTCATTCAAACACCATCTCATTTAGAATTAAGAGCTCGAATGCCATATTATAGGGAAAGTTGGTTTGTTATACTCTGTGCCTGTCTTAGTGTTGTCATCACTATTATGGTTATAGCAGTTCTTTGTGTCAAAAATAAGACAAATAAATACAAACAAGAGATGATTAAGGGATCGCAGGACCGACTCAGCGAAGTTGGCTTTGGTTTGGATGACAATATGGATACTCATTATCCGACCGGTTTTGAAATGAGACAACAGAACGCTATGGCCTCACATCAACGCAGAAGTAATGGCACTTTAAGTACAACTGTCAGTTTAGCGGCAACCAAATGTCCGCCCCGTCCTTCTCCCGGATCTATTACTTATTCGGATGAAGACGAAGAGGATGATGACGACGACGACATTAAAGGGGCCGGACTTTATGAAAGCAGTGGTGAGAGTTTGACTGAAAAGCCCAGCGAAATGAGTAGTTCGGGTCCTGAATCTGAGTCAGATCACGACGACATGAGCGCTGCCAATCATTTTGTCAATCATTATGCGAATGTTAACGACACACTCAGAAAAGGTCAGCCATCCTGGAAAAGACATGCAAAACAATATGTAGTGCCAACCCATCATAGAATCTCAATGCCATCGCGTGATCCGCCCGCACCCCCCGCCCCTCCACCGCCCAGCTATTTGGCAGCCATTGCCTCAGAAGACAGTGAACTGGACAGTCCGTCAGTGAATCTGAACGGCGGCCGTATTATTGTCAATAACATGGCTGGAAGTCGAGCACCGCTTCCGGGCTTCTCGTCATTTGTATAACAATCATCGATTCCATCATCGGATCCAAACTTTTATAAATCATTTATTTGTAAATTTATTAATATTTATTTTGAGAGCCATTTATTATTCATTTTTTACATTTCTTTTGTATAGTTTTTTAGTTCATATTTAGTTATAATTAATTTGAAATTAGGCCGAAATTAAGATTTGTCTTTCATTGATCGCCTGAATGGGTCTAAAGTTGTTTGAAATCGTTCTCTTTCGGCCCGTTTTGGCATTGGTATAACCGCTCCGGCATTTACGAAATTGCTTTTCCTATAATTAGTATAATTTTTGTTTAGCAAAATATAAGGTATAAAATATCTAACTTTAGTTTGAAATTTTGTGATTAATATAATTGAGGAAAGAGAACGAGTTTTTCGCTCAAGACTTATGTCTAACTTATTGTTCGGCTTTTGTGAAGAGATTTATGACAATCAAAAAAAGTTATTTATATTTCTTAGAATTATTATCAATAAAAAGTATAATTAACATAAAATGACTTTTATTTTATTTCATTACCTGTTCGTCGCTTATAAACACCGGATGTTTGAAAACGAGCCTAAAATAAATTATAAGTTTATATAGAGATATAGAGTTGGCCTTCGAGTCCACTAATTTCATAATAAGAGAGGGGACGACCTGTTTATGGTTTCTTATGTCTGCTGACTGGCACTTATTTATATAGCTATTAGAAATGCGTAACAGCAGAGGCTAATCATGTGTGTGACCCAAACCTAACCACAGATTTTCACTCAATTTGATAATAATTATTACAGTATTAGAGACATTAGATTTTTAAATGGAGTTTAGATTAAAGAAGTATTGATTTGATCCCTGATTTCTCGATTCTCTATAAGAATCAAAAATGATAATCGATTAACAATAATAACATTATTAGCGGAAATTTATTCGCAATTTGAGTTAAATTACTATAATTTTCTTCAAAATATAAATTTTCTCATTTAGTTTAAACTAAATCGTAATCTATTTATACTTATTTTTTAACAAAATTTATTATATGAGGACTTTTAATCTATTGATTT
>JAQFYS010000188.1:0-10114 GCA_034694945.1 Carabodes femoralis | reverse complement strand
TTTCAGCATTTCAAAAATCTAATCCAGTTTAATATCCAGTTAAGTCCTGACAAAACTGACTATTTTTTATATTCAGTTTTTGATTTGTATTCTGAACTTTGAGGGTCGGGACTAATATTTATTAAATCGATTAAAGTTGGTCTTCACTTGAATTTGATTCTTAAATAATTCAAATATGAATTTAGTTTCCTCTTCTCTCTATTCCTATAAATAAGTCAGAAATACATTTGGTTTTGATGCACTTTAAATACAATTTATTCATTATATATTTTGATGCATTCGTATATTCGTATAATTTAGTTCTCATTTGTCAGAAAATGCTTCCAAAGCTATCGATAAAAGCCTATCCACACCCTAATGGCCCATCCCTTGACTCTATCGCAAACTTAATTATAGTCTCATAAAAAATACAATATTTTAATACTTTATTCAAATAATATGATTCTAAATCCAATATTATAATGTATGATATGTTCACCAATCAATCAAAATGTGTTTAATGAGTGATAAACCATTGCATAAAAGAAAAATAATAGACAAACATTTGACACCATTATGTCAGTCATGATAATTGTATTCTAGACAATACTGTCCATATCTATTAGACTTATAATTAGAATTGAAAATTTTTTTATCATTAATAATAAACATTTTAACGATTAATTAAGAGGAAAATTCTTGTATAAATAAATGAATAGAAAATACAACTCATTGAAAGTTTACTTAATATTTGATTACCGGTTATGAGTTTACTATTGATTGACAATTCCATAGTTGAAATTCTAGACAGACCTGTCTCTATTCAAATAAAACTTGAGCTCAACATTTCCGAGTGCATCCACTTATTGAAGGTTTAATATCAATAAAAAATTTTGGTTAAAATTTCTAACGAATTGAGTTTAAACCGAAACTTCTGTAAATAATATGGAAACCGATAGCAGTAATAGGAAGGAATATCTGGTTGATATGTCCAGTGCTTCACGAAAAGTATGGATAGTAAAAGTACCCAAATATCTGTCGGAGCGTTTCGAAAGCGCACAACCGCTCCAAGAGATCGGAAGAATCAAAATCGATAAAACAGATAAAGAGAATCCACAAATATTTTTCAATATATCCACTAATTTAGTCGAATCATCGACAATGGAATCCGAGAATAATTTAGCCGACATTCCAACCGAACACCAATTTTCTACGACTGCTGTCGATAACCAAACGATTGCTATATTTTCAGAGCAAAACTCAAATGAGATTTTACTGGAAGGATATGTGGTTCAAAAAGGCGAATGTCGTCCCATTGTGTCCAACAGTTATCTCAATCTTAATAGAGAAAGAGCCAGAAAAGCTGCCCAACCGTTAAGAACTCTTAAACAATTGGATAGAAGTATAACTGTTTTCAAACCAATCACTAATAATATGCCAAAGAATAAGAGTTTGCGTAAAGAATCGCCGGTAAAACAGGTTAAGAAAGATAAGGAAACGGTTGAGAATATGCTATTCCAGGCGTTTGAGAAACACCAGTATTACAATATGAAAGACCTCCAACTAATCACTCGACAACCCATTCATTATCTCAAACAAATAGTCCGTCAATTGTGTTACTATAATGTGAAATATCCGCACAAATATATGTGGGAATTGAAGACTCAATTCAGACATTATAGCAATAAATCAAATCAAAAGGAAAATGTTTAATAAATTCTTAAATAAAACTCATTTTATTTTTCTATTATATTTTAATTCTCAAATTTTTATATCATTTGTTTAATTTTGATAATACTTTAAAATGTATGACAATTAATGTTTTTAAAGCCTATAATAAAAAATTATTCTTATATTTCATTATATTCTTAAAGAATTTTATTTGAATTTAGCGCTAATTCTGTTTAATGAATGCATTACTCAATAGTGGTCTCTGTTTTATAGCGTTTTTATTGACATTACGTTTATATAATATTTTTAGCCCCCAATCAATGGATAATAATTGGGTCACAATTGGGTCTAACGTTCAACTAATGTGTGTCTGAGCTGTGAGTCAACTCCTGTGAGCGCCGGTTCGTAACGTTGTTTGTGAATAGGAGTTGGCGTTGAGTGAAGTCAATGTTGACGTGTCTTGAAGTCAAACAATTGATTTAATTGTGAATCAAATTAATTATTAGTTTAAGTTTATATCAATTGTCGATCATTTGCTAAAAGGATGTCTTCTTCGGCGGATTCGGTCTGTTATACACTTATAAACTACGAAACCGACGATGCGGTCAATGAAGTGACGCTTAGGAATGATTTGGGTTTGGATTCAATTGATTTAAGATTTATTTGAATTGTATTTAAATATGATATGAATTTTCAGAAAAAGGCGACACAAAGACGAGAACAGAAGCGCTGAAGAAATTGATTTATTTGATACTAAATGGGGAAAAGTTTCCGCCAAATATGTTGATGACTGTTATCCGGTATTGTTTGCCATCAAATGATCATCAAATCAAGAAATTATTGTTAATATTTTGGGAAATTGTGCCCAAAAGAGGGGCCGACGGAAAGCTATTACACGAAATGATCTTAGTTTGTGACTCATTTCGGAAAGACCTGCAGCACCCGAATGAGTTCCTCAGGGGCTCAACACTCAGATTCCTCTGCAAACTCAAAGAACCCGAACTTTTGGAGCCACTGATGCCCGCCATTCGTGTATGTCTAGAGCACAGACACTCTTACGTCCGCCGGAACGCCGTTTTGGCCATTTTTAAGATTTTCGTTAACTTTGAGTTCTTGATTCCGGACGCGCCCGAAATCATACTCGACTTCTTGAGCCGAGAGGCAGACGCCAGTTGTAAGAGGAATGCATTTCTAATGCTTATACATTTGGATCAGAAAAAAGCTTTGGATTATCTCAACTCATGTATCGAACAAATCGGAGGATTCAATGATATCTTACAGTTAGTTATCGTCGAACTCATATACAAAGTCTGTATCGCAAACCCGAGCGAAAGGTCCAGATTTATTCGCGCTATTTATAACCTGTTGAATACGAGTCAGTCGGCGTCTGTCCGATACGAAGCGGCGGCCACTTTGATCACTCTATCGCAGGCGCCGACAGCACTGAAAGCTGCGGCCAATTGTTTCATTGATATTTGCATTAAAGAAAGCGATAATAACGTAAAGCTTATTGTTTTGGATCGTTTAATAGGACTGAGAGATTCGACTTCTACTGCAGAGCGTATTCTTCAGGAGTTAATGATGGATATTCTTCGCATTCTTAACGTCGCCACTGATCTGGAAGTTAAGCAAAAAATATTAAATCTCGGCTTAGATTTGGTTACGTCGAGGAATGTCGAAGAATTGGTTCAACTGTTGAAGAAAGAGATTCTTAAGACTCAAAGCGAATCGCAGGGAAGTAATGAAGAAACCAATAAATACAGACAATTATTGGTCTCAACCCTTCATTCAATTTGTCTTAAATATCCTGAAGTTATGACTTCAAGCAATCTGTTGTCAACTTTATTTGAATTATTGACAAATACTGAAGACGAAAGCACTGCTATTCTGGTTATTGTCTTCACACGAGAGTACATCCAAAAGAACGTAAATCAAAAGAATTTGATAATAAGTAGAATTTTGGACGTTTTTCCTGCTATTCGTAATGTGAAAGTCCATCGCGGGTTGATTTGGATTTTGGGAGAGTTTTGCGACGACAATGAAAATCAAATCCATGACGCGATGTCTGCCATTAAGTCCTGTATCGGAGAATTGCCTTTAGTTGAGTCAGAGCTGAGGAAATTGGAGAACGAAGACAACGGAACAGAGGAATCGACGACTACTAATGTAACGAATGCGGCGCCCACTAAGTTGGTCACTGCCGACGGCTCTTACGCTACACAATCAGCTCTAAGTGTTGGAACCAGAGTAGAAAAATCAACAAATGTTCCGGCACTTCGACAATACTTATTGAACGGAGAGTTTTTTATTGGTACAGCTCTGGCCAACTGTTTGGTCAAATTGACGTTACGTTATAGACAAGTCGTTGGCGCCGGCAAACAAAGCAATACATTTACAGCACAATCGATGCTTATTTTGACTTCAATTCTTCATTTGGGAAAATCAAAACTAATAACACAAACCATTAATGACGACGATTTTGAACGAATAGCTCTTTGTTTATTGATTTTAACCAATATTTCTAATGATAACGGATTGAATGCTGATATCGAAACACTTCTGAACGAAATATTTTTGGCCGAAATGCGTTCATCTCTGGACAGTATGTTAACCAATAGTAAGTCTGAACAGGAAGAGGCAAAACATGAGCTCAAAGTCAAGAAAAATAAATGCGTTGAAAGCGATGATCACTTGTCGTTCACCCAATTAATGACTAAAAATACTGAAACAATTGAAAATCAGTTTGACGTCAGTCTATCGCAGGCCATCGCCGGCAATGTTGGACCGACCGCTACAACTAATTTGGGTCAGAAGGGGTCGAATGTGGCCGACCTATTGTCGACCAGTAAGCTGTCTAAAGTAACACAACTGACCGGCTTCTCAGACCCGGTCTATGCCGAGTGTTATGTGAATGTCAATCAATACGATATATGTCTCGATGTTCTTATTGTGAACCAGAGTTCAGACACTTTACAGAATTGTACGTTAGAGTTGGCAACTCTGGGAGACCTTAAATTAGTTGAAAAACCACAGCCCTTAGTCTTAGCGCCACACGATTTCGCTAACATCAAGGCGTCCGTCAAAGTGGCCTCAACTGAGAACGGAATCATTTTTGGAAATATCGGTTTGTATTAATCAAATAAAAAATAGGCATTATTTCTATTAAAATTTATAAATTTTTATTTGTATTTCAAAGTATACGACATCTCTGGTTCTACATCTGACCGGAATGTAGTGGTCCTGAACGACATACACATCGATATAATGGATTACATAATACCGGCCACTTGTAATGACTCTCAATTCAGGCAAATGTGGGCTGAGTTCGAGTGGGAAAATAAAGTGACCGTTAATACAGCTCTGACTGACCTCCAGGACTATCTCAACCATTTAGTTAAGTCTACAAATATGAAATGTTTGACACCACAGAAGGCACTGTCAGGCGATTGTGGTTTTCTTGCGGCCAATCTTTACGCCAAATCGATCTTTGGTGAGGACGCGTTGGCCAATGTCTCTATAGAAAAGGCATCGCCCGAATCATCGGTCAGTGGGCACATCAGAATTAGAGCCAAATCCCAGGGAATGGCTCTCAGTTTAGGCGATAAAGTGAATGCCTCGCAAAAAGCTGCGAAACCGGCATAACTGTGCTTTTAATTAAATTATTTAGACTAAACATACCATTTATTATCAAATTCAATGTTTTTCCGCATCGAAACAGATTTTTAAACAATAAATCCAATTATAATTATAATAAAAATTTTTATTTTTAATCAATTATTTATATTTAATGAATATTAAAATACTTTTCATTATTTTAAATATGCGTTTATTGTGGAAATTGTGTTAAATTTTTTCAATTTATTATTAAAAAATTCGAGTTTTAATTTAGTTATTGTTTTGTTTTATTATTCCTGAATTGAAACAAATTTTTTTAATATAATTTAGTCAAAGAAATCATAAATAATTTATTCTTAATTTGTTTCATCCATTTATTCTTGGGTTGAATTATGAGTAGATTTTTAGCTCTAATTCCGGAGAAATGTTTTGCAAATTAATGTCTGAAATTTGGGCATAAAATATAGTCTGAACCTTGTTTTACGGAATTTTTTATTTAACCCTTAATTTGATTACAAAATTACTTCAGAATTGTTTTAGACTTTGAAAACTTGTTTTATATTTAATGTCGTTTATAATGATTTATTGTAATAATTACTATTAACTAATATAAATATATTGTATCCATACTCTGTAATGCACTAGTAATTGAAGGGTCCTTTCCCTCAAACCATAGGCTAACCTTAATTGTCCCCAAAAGTACATTAAATAAATATCAGAAAAAAGAGAGAGAAAAAGAGTCCAAAATATAATTCAAATGAACTAACACTCAAAATATTGGATGCATTAAATAGATTGTGAAATATATCGTTAGATATGAACGAAAGTTTGCTTTTATTATCTAAACTAAAGTATATTTCGTTTAATTGCAATATTGGCCTAAAGGCTATTCAAATGATAATAATATTCAATTCAGTGTCCAATATATAGATCTGATTACAATCTTTTTGATTACATTAAAACTTTTCCCTTTGAATAAAAATCGCTAATAATTATAATTTTTGTTTGGATAAAGAATTTTTGGGCTGAAATTCTGTGTCAACACAAATACTGTATTTAACTAAAAGTTCTAAAACTATGGATCAAATGACTACAATCTATAGATAACTATAGAGTTAATTATAGCTTTTGGTCTAATAATACAAATCATTTTTTCAACTAAAACAATGAATAAAAGCCTAATTCTTCTAAACAATAGATAACACAATTGAATGGCTCGAATAGAAGATATCTGTTATCAGATTTTGATCTTTTAGTTAATAATTAATTTGTGGAGAATCTCTTTTAAGGTCATCAATCAAATCGGCCTCAAATCTAACGAATGCTTCTATTTATCAAATGCTTGTTAAATGGATTTTATTTAAAAATTTGTTTAAAATTAAAGTATTAATAATAGAAAACATATGTTTTGTAATTATAATTATTTGTTTTAATATTTAGAGTGGAGTCAAAAGAAAACTAAAATAAATTTTTAAATAAATTAATTATTAATAAATGATTGAATTGAGAAAATTCTTATTCCTGTTTGTGATCCACTAAAATAAATGATAGCCAAGGGGTTAGGGATTGACCTAAAACTTCAATTTTTTAGAATTGACGTAAATATTGTTGAAACTGGGATAGTATGGGAAGTTTAAAAAATGTTCTGGGATTTTCTTAGGCGATTTTTCCAATAATATGACCTGGCAATTTTCTTGTGCAACCAATATTTGTGGTAATATTTTCTGTAATCTTTCCTGAAAAATGTTTCCGCTATAATCAGTCAATCGTTAACAGATTTATGGGCGGAATGGGTGAAAGAATATCAGAATAATCTTGCTCATATATGCAAATGATTCATTAGATATAAACAGTAACTCTTAGGGCCCCCAAAACTAAATTAATTCAAAATAAAGTTGTTTTCCTGTAGTTCTACAAACAAACAGATAATAAATAGTGAATCAATAAATAGGAACACAAATGACCTAAAAATTTATTAATTTGCTTATATAACACAATATAATTACTTTTGTTTTTTAGTATTTAATGAGGGATGAATGGAATGTTTATGTATATAATTTAGTTGCTTATCCACCCATTTTACCCCCGGATCTAATACTGAAGTCACTTTGCCTACACTATTATAATAATAATAGTGATGATAGAATTGGTTTAATTCTTGTTTAATTATTGAATGTATTTATTAACACAAATATAATGAGCGATGACTTTGTATTAAATAAATATAAAAACTGAATGGAAAAAAGTGTTTTCAACAAAACTTGTTTTGTTTCCTAAAAACTTTTTTTGATCTCATTTTCACCCAAAATCCCATTCAAATCGATTGTTCTCTTTATATGATTTATTTCATTAATTTAATTAAAATTTTGTTTTATATGGAAATAGAGAATAGAAAACATTATTTATAAAAATAATTATTATTAATGCTATAAAAAAGATATTCTAAGTCCTAATCTCAAGCGAATAGTATTCAGAATTTTATGTAATAAATACATCAAAAACAGAATTTATTTTATTTATAGAAATATTAATATATATAATATTTTTGGTTTGAGTTAATGTTGTAAATAAGAAATTTTCTCATATAATAAAATATCCGACAAAATAACGAATCGATTATTCGATTTTTGAAGATTTGAGAATTTTTTTCTATTTTTTGATAAGAGATTTCATTTTTGTCAGTTTTTAGTTCAAAAAGTATTTTTCAAACACGAGTTTCATGTTTTTTGAGGCAAATTCGTGAAAAATCCATTTGATTTGATTGTATGAAAAACTAAATGCTTTCTCACTATTCTATCAGTTTATATAATTGATTGATAGAAACAATAGTAATATCGCTGAGATTTGGCTTAAATTTTGGTGTAAAAAACTTCATTTCATTACTAAAAACTTGTTTAGTATTTGGAATAAATTTTATTCCTATAAGTCATTCAAAATGACAGAAAGAATTAATTGTTTAAAATAGAAAAAATTCAAATTATATTTTCATAGAATAAAGTAATGCTCAAAAAATGTTAATTTTTTCTTCATTGAGATAATTGGTATCACTTGTGAGGAAGTAATAAATGGATTTCAGAATTCAATACAAGAGTAAGATATTATATAATATAGTATTAAGGGTTGGGAAAAGTTTTAATCATACAATTTTTGCTTAATTTTAATCCAATTTTATGTCTCTCAATAGAATTCATTGCATTTATTGATTTTATTCACACAAACAATAATTTTTCACATTTGAGAATAAATGATTTTTTCTGAAAATTATAATAAAAGATCTCAAATAATAAATTTTATTTTCCATTTCAGACATTAATTTAAAATTTTTAGAAAGTTCCCAGAATAATGTCATATTTATTTCTCATCGAATTATATATATTTGAATTAAATTGTATGACATTATCCCAACCTATGGTTAGCATTAATGAATCGAATAGATGTCAACAGAACCTGCATTCAAGTTAACCCAATAATCGATAATTTATGTTCAAATATGGGTAAAAAAAGATTATTTATACAAAAAACAAAAATACCGGTGAATATAAGCCAATAGATATAACAGATATCATTCGCTATAATCTCTAAGCAATGAATAAATTGTTAGAATAATAATTAATCAAATTATTCAACGATTCAAATGAATAAGAAATAAAAATTCTTTAATTGAAAAACTCTTCATTACTTAGAGGTATAGATAGAGTTATAGAGAAATAGATTTTATCACTAGAATATATCAAATAAACTAATAGACAGTTTTTTATCGGAAATAAAACATAAAATTTTTACAGAAAGATATGATTTGCAAAAACGAATGTCAAATAAATGGTATATTGAATATTGCATTTGAAATGAATGGTTAAAACTTTTTTTTTATTCAAAGAAATGGATTCTTATGGTTCTCGTGATTCGAGTCTCAAATAACAGGAAATTTATTCTTTATATTCCGATAATAAAAACTTATATTTAACATATCATACAAAGAATATTTGAGATTTGTTATCAAAGTTTGCAATCGATTGCATTTCAAACGTCTGCTTAAAATAATAATAATTACTCGTCTGAATTGGATTTCCATTCACTTCCAAATAAAATAATTGAATTAACAGTAAATCTTTGGGTTTAGAAGTTGTCAAATGAAAATCGGAGATAAAAAATAAAAGAATTTCTATTAGTATTTCAATTCATAACATAAACTTCTGGTTTAAAAACATTTATTTGAAACAAATTCTGGTTTTTCCTTATAATTGACTCTTTAGGAAACAAACAGACATTGAATTTAGACATTGATTCATGAGATAAGAAAATAGTCTAAAAATATTTCTCTTTTTTAAAAAGACTTTTTTGTTAATTAATGCGAATTCCAATGAGAAAAATGTTATCAATTTTCGATATGTTTAATATTAAATATCTTAAATTTGATAAACAATTCTAAATGTTATTTAATGAGAAAATAATTAATTTAATGATTAATTTCTTGTTTATGATTAAAAGTATTCAAAACATAACTACTTTGTATTAAATTTTTTAAAACAATTAAAAAAAACATTTTGAACTTCGATTTATGATAATATCGACAGATATGAAGGAATTTTAGTTTTAATTCAATCATCAGATATAAAAAGTCAGTTATCGTCGACATATCACAAGTGGCTAAAAATTTATTTGAAAACTAACAAAATTCAGGGATTACTTCATTGGTTTGTCATAAAAATTATAATTCATTTGCGCTGACACTTGAGAAAAAGGATTTTTAAAATAAATATAAAAACTCACTTAAAATAAACTTTAAAGAAAAATAAAGAAAAAATTTTCTCTCAATCGATAGGGAAATCGGATTTTGATATTTGATGTC
>JAQFYS010000187.1:0-10116 GCA_034694945.1 Carabodes femoralis | reverse complement strand
GTAAATGATTTGGATTCGGGCGCCAACGGGAAAATAGTCGGATATTATTTGAATTCTACTCAAGAAGAGGCACAAATGTTTGCAATAAATAACATAACGGGTGTCATATCATTGATTTCTGCACTCGATTTTGAAACCAAAGAGAAACACGAATTCGGTATAATAGCAATTGACGGGGGTTCGCCTCCCAATTTCGGTACCACCACTGTTGTGGTCAATGTGGCCAATATTAACGAATATTCACCAAAGTTTGTCGGACTTCCCTATGAGTTCTTAGTTCAGGAAAAGGCTTTCGAAGGGACGAGTGTAGGACAGGTTAAGGCTATCGATGAAGACGGAAATAATATAAAATATACCATTTCTAATGGAGATACAGATCTTTTTAACATCGAAGAAGATAGTGGGCGTATATTTGTTAGAAAGCCTCTTATATCGCGAACTCAATACTCATTCATAGCTCGTGCCACTGATGATGGTGTTCCACAAAATTTTAGTTTAGGAGTACAAGTGATTGTTAAAGTTCGTGAAAGTAATGATTATCCGCCAGTGTTTACATCCAGTAATTATCACGGATTAGTTGTTGAAAAACGTGACAGCGATAAAGTAGTGGTCAAAGTAGAAGCGATTGACAAAGACTTGCAGAATAATACGGTTACCTATTCGTTGGTCGGCGGCAATGAAGACGGAATCTTCACTATTGGCACTCAAAACGGCGAAATCAGAATTAAGTCGGGAATGGGTGCTAAAATTGATTACGATCTTAAAAAACAATATGCACTCCTGGTTCAGGCAACAGATTCCCACCAGACATCTCTTTATGGATTAACAATGGTTGTGATCGATGTTCAGGACACCAGTAAGTGATTGTATATTAGAATTAGGATATAATAGTAAATGTTTGTTTGGCAATAACCAGATGATCATCCGCCTGTGTTCAGCAAAACTGCATATTCGGCCACTTTCTCTGAGAATCTTCCGGCCGGACATTGTTTTTTGACAGTTGAAGCCAAATCTCGAGATTCTGTTGATAGCGTTAGTTATCTTTTATCTAATAGTAAAGATCATAATGTCTTTGCAATAAACAAAATGACGGGAGAAATATGTACTAAAAAAGTATTGGACAGAGAATCCAAAGATAAATATGAATTCACTATTTTGGCCACCGATGGAAAGTATGAAGTATTGGCTCCGGTTTCTGTGGGTATGTATAAATTTGTTTTGTAAAAATCATAGCAAATATAGCAAATAAAATGTTGTAAATGGTTAATAGAAATAATCGATGAGAACGACAATCCGCCCCGTTTTGAACAGGAAAGGTATCTCATATCGATTCCCTACGATTCACATCCAGGTGAGGATAATCTAATCATTTGCATAACAAATTGACTGTTGATTATTTCAATGGACACAAAGGCCGAACTGTAATTCAAGTGCAGGCGTCAGACCCGGACAGCGCTAACAACGGAGACGTGACTTATTGGATAAAGAATACCCACGGAATGTTTGAGATCGATGCCAAAACAGGATTAGTCAGACTCGTCGCTAATTTGCCAACAGATAAACAGAACGCAACCTATGAGATGGAAGTGTTCGCACAGGACCACGGGGTTACACCAAATATTGGAAAATCGGTTTTAGTGGTTCGCGCCTCCAATACTCAAAACCATCCGCCAAAGTTTGACCGCTTCTCATATTCTGTTAACGTCGATGAGAACGTAACAGGAATTCCATTAATTCAAGTTTTGGCATCAGATCCCGATCCCGGAAAGGCTGGAAAAGTGATTTACAGAATTGTTAAGTCATCGCATTCGAGTGCTTTCCGTATCGACAAAAATTTGGGTCGAATTACATTAGAATCTGCTCTCGATTATGAAAGTACTAAACATCACGAAATAGTTGTTGAGGCCAGAGATGAGGCAAAGGAACCACAATTCGCTACTACTGTAGTGCAGGTTCACGTTAACGATATCGTGAGTATTATTACAGTTATTTATAGATAATTGAAGTATTTTACTAATAATATATATAATTATAAAATAAATGACTGAACAGAACGATAACGCGCCTGAAATCTTGTCAATGCCTCGTATTCTTCGAGTACCACAATCTGCTTCGCCAAACAGTGAAGTCATTTATACAGTTCAGTCCATCGATTTAGACAGTGATCGAAATGGCAATAACCAAGTAGTCTATGCTCTCGAACCTCAAAGTCATTTCTTTGCGATTAATGCATTGACGGGACAGATATTTGCCACTCAGAAACTCATTCCAATGACTGAAACTTTACGAGTGATCGTCACCGATAAGGCCAGTCTTAATACACTGTCCAGTACTAAGGATTTACGAATCGAAGTTTATAAAGACTCGATCGAAGAGCCGACACCTGTTTTCACTTCAGTGCAATATTTTGTTCAAAGCGACACAAGCCTAGAACCCGGTGCCACTGTGTTGACCCCCAGGGCTACCATTCCCAACGGTTCTCCAGTTTGGTATAACATTACAAGTGTCAACGGCGGGCCATTTAGTTCAAAGAAATTTGCTATCGATCACGACTCTGGAAGAATATATACCACTCATAGACTCGATCCGTCGGACGCCAACAAAAAACAAAATATTTATCATTTTATTGTTATGGCTCACAATAGACGGGAACCTTTGCATTATTCCGAAGCCGGAGTTGTTATTAGACTTTTAGATATCAACATTCGTTGCCCTAAATTTCCTTTCACTGAATATTATGCTTCAATCAAAGAGAATTCTCCCCCGGATTTGGTTGTTCTTCCAGATCTGCTCATCGAAGATATCGATAAATTTTCGGGACAACGACTCTCCTATCAAATAACTGAAGATAATTCAAACGATAATTTCTATATTGATGTCAGAAATGTAGACAACACTCCAACTAATGTCTCACTTCGTATTAAAAAATTGATAGATCGGGACTCTATGGCAAAGTTCTTGCAGGGAATTCACACGTTGGCCATCACTGCCAGTAACCAAAAATGTTCTGCTAATACAAGAGTCAAAATATTCATTGAAGATGTAAATAGACTTTAATTTCTTTATGACTGTTTTCAATAGAAATGTTTCTTCATTTATAGGTTAATGATAACAATCCAACGTTCACTCAATCAGATTTCATCGTAGAGTTGAAAGAAAACACACCTATAGGTCAAGTGGTCACTACTATTACGGCCACAGATAGAGACGAAGTGGACATCGGAAGGTTGCGCTATCATGTAATCGAAGGCAATGACGACGAAATGTTTGATTTAGAAGAAAAAACTGGTGTCATATCAGTGAAAATAATTCCGGATCGCGAACGCTCTCCGGCTTATGTACTTCGAGTTGTGGCCATCGATGCGGCCAATAATACGGGATGGACTAATGTTCATATTATTATTCTGGATGAAAATGATTGGACGCCGACATTCCTTAACGAAACATTTCTGCTTAATGTAACAGAAGGGCCCACAAGTATTGGTAGGTTTCAAATTAAATTTAAGTCTATTGTGTTTCGGTTCAAAAGTACTCACGTGTTTGTCTTAAGGCACACGAATGAGACTTCCAGTCGTCGATTATGATGACGGTATCAACAGACAAATGGAAGTTTATATCGTCGATGGAAACTCAAACGGAGAATTTCGACTCGATGTCGATGAAGGCGGACCTCTTCTAACCATTGTTTCAGAATTGGATCGAGAAAAGTATAACGTAAAAGAGTCGGCTTTGCATCTACTCTTTATAGCTGCCAAAGACAAAGGAACGCCTCCGCGATTGGGAAAAGCAATGGTTTCTTATTTTTCTAATCTTTGTTTTATATAAATTATTTATTGTTTAATTAATCCAACCTTAAGGTTGCAGTTGTTATACAAGATATTAATGACTCTCCGCCTAAGTTTGAACGCGACTCTTATTATCAGTTTATATCAGAGGACGCACCGGTAGGCATAATAGTAGCTGAACTCAAGGCTACTGATGCCGATTCACCCGTAAATACAAATCTGGTTTATTCGTTCGCAAAGAATACTGGAAAAGGTATAAAAGTTTATTAAACAATAATATTATTGAAATTCTTCGATAAACTTATTGGATATGATCTCCAGTTCCGTTTGCAATCGACTCCCAGTCAGGTATCGTAAACATATCGAGACAGTTAGACATATCTGAAAGTCAACAGTATGTCATAACTGTTGAAGCTTTTGATGGCGTCTGGAAATCATCGGTAAATCATTTAGTTATTCAATTTATTTTAGAAATAATTAATTTTTAAACAAAATTTTAGACCTCTTTAAATATATATGTGAGCGAAGCCGAAGAAAGAGACCCGCGTTTCGATCAGTCCCACTATC
This sequence comes from Carabodes femoralis, assembly GCA_034694945.1. Classification (NCBI taxonomy): domain Eukaryota; kingdom Metazoa; phylum Arthropoda; class Arachnida; order Sarcoptiformes; family Carabodidae; genus Carabodes; species Carabodes femoralis. The sequence continues at coordinate 5,764 of JAQFYS010000187.1, read as the reverse complement.
GGTTTGCTGTTCTCGAAAATCAGTCGGGAGTTCTGGTCGGAAGAGTTGAACTCAAACCCAGAAAACATCGAATCAATTCTTTAATGAAGTACACTATAGTCAACTCAGAAGTTCGGCCCATATTTAACATAACGCCTGTAATTAACGAATCGTTTTATCTTTTATTAATAAATTTTAAAATAATACCATTTTATAATCGATAGGACGGAGAGATTTATACTAAAGTAGGATTGGATCGCGAAAAGAGGAGTAATTATATTTTCACAGTCAAATTGGAAGAGCGCCGACCGACCATTAAAATTGTATATATTATCAATTATTTATCATTTAATAAATATTTTATATAAAAAATTATTTTATAACAGAGTGTAAGTGAAGTAATTGTAGACGTTCTGGATATGAACGATGAGGTGCCGGCCTTTAGTCAAATATTCCGCGGAAATATCAAAGAGAACTCAATGCCAGGAACTTCTGTCACTATTTTGCCGACCATTCACGCCAATGATAAGGACGCTGGAAATAATTCAATTATACATTATTCTCTGTCCGGTTTTGGCAGTGATATGTTCACAATTCTTGATTCTGGAACTGTTTTATTTACACCCAAAGATCCAAAACAACTACTGGATAGGGAACAGAAAGCTAAATATGATCTGAAAGTGACAGCAATGGACAGGGGAAACCTTAGCTCAACCACAGATCTCACCATTAATATTGAGGATGAGAACGACAATCCACCGGTGTTCCAGCATGGTCCTCTATTTGTACTCCTGCCAGAAATAGCCCGACCCGGCTCTAAAGTAGTTGAGGTTATAGCTACCGATGCCGATGAAAAAGGACCCAATTCTAAGATTCAATATTATATAACTAATGGAGGAAAAGGAGATATACGTATCGATCGGTCAACCGGTGAAATCTTCGTAGTGGGAGCTTTAGTACCCGGAACTGTTTACTTCTTAAACGTTTCTGCCATTGATGGTAATGGATTGGCCGCTAAGACCACAGTTAACGTGACTATTGTTGATGTAAGTGCATACAAATGCTTAATATTTTAATGACTTATTTTGATTTAAATTCTATTAATATTATATTAATATACTGTACTTATAGGTGAATAACCACAGACCAACTTTTGACAACTCTCACTATCAGTTCAATGTATTGGAAGGCAATTATACGAGCAATAAATTGAAATTAGGAGTATTGAGGGCCAGGGATGAAGATATCGGTAGAAATGGTGTCGTCGAATATAATATCCTCAACAATGTTGCTGTCGGTCAGTATAAACTGATTATCACTTTATAGCGATTTTAGTACATATTTACTCATTCAGTAGAATCAGTAGATAATGTGTGAATGTTATCACTACTCTATAAACTTCTCTTAAACTTACAAATCTCTGAATCGATATTCTTTTGTATAAAAAGAAAATTTGAAAAAAGTAAAAATATTGACTTCAAGGCTCAAAAATATTTGATTTTGATTTTCGTAATTCCATTTTCTTACATTATTTTATTTGCTGGAAGCTTTCATTAATTCATTTTATCTATTCTTATCCATTAATGCAAATTTAAAGAAATAAAAATTTTGATGCATTCCTTCGATTATTTCTTTCTATTTAATAGTTTTCAATTTCATAACTCTATTTCTTAAAGCTCTGTTAAAAGCATATAATGTTAATCAACACTAATTTCAAATCCTTTGATCTCATTCTTTAATATTTAACAGAAATTAGAGTTTATTTACTATGAAATCTCACGATAAACTTATCGATGAGCCAGATATGAGTGAAGTGAACATTATATTAATAAGAATAAAAACATTTCATTTAAAACCATTTATCTAAAGATATTATATTAACTTTATATAATAGGCCAACAATCAATCAAATGTTAGAATATAAGGCAGAAAAATTAGCCAATTAAATAGATTGAATGAGAAAGGTATTTTATTATAATCTTAATCTAATATTATGTAATACAATCATTCATTATTCACATACTTTTAAAAAAATTTATTATACAATATTAACAATTGAATATAAAAAAAATGAATAATGGAATGGAAAACATCTTAAAGAAATTTATGTTCTCACAACTCATATATCATTGTCAGTCACTGAATAAATAAGTTGAGAGGAGAAAAAGAGGAGAGAGAGAGAGAGAGAGAGAGAGAGAGAGAGAGAGAGAGAGAGAGAGAGAGATGACATTAATTTCAATAATAAAATAATATTATTAATAATAAAATATAAGTTAAAGCTATTCAGAGCTCTTTATGAGTGCACTTCTTATAGGTTTTCATTGACATAATTCAAATTAATTGTTAATATTCTAATATTCTTATGCTATAATAGCAAAGAATGCATTCGTTGTAAGATTTACTTTCATTGACTTCCGCTTCATTACATTCAACTCATTCTTCCAGTTATAACATCTTTAATAAACAATATCTGACATTGAGTTTGAGGTGAACTCCAATGTCTTAATGTAGTTCTAAACGAAAAAGTGGGTCAATTCATGTGTTATTCAATCTGAAGACATTCTTATTATTCTTTTTACTTCAAAACATAAATATCGATATCTGACCTCTTTTGAGATAATCATTTTCATTAAGTTTTACTATAATTTATTAATTTTAGTTTATATTCAATAGACTTTCCGTTTTCTATTGATGTACACACCGGAGAACTATTCGCTAAAGGATTTATAGATAGGGAACAGAGAGAGACATATAATTTCGAAGTGACGGTAATATTCATAAAATAAACTAAACCTGATTATTACATATAATTGGTTTACACTTTTGAAGGCATTGGATTTAGGGGAACCGCCAACCAATACAAGCACAGACGTAAAGATAGTTGTGGTCAGTATTGCATTCATTCCATCTTATAATTACTGTAATTGAAAAAAAACAAATCTAACTTAAGCCACAAAAAACAATTAAGTATACAAATAGACAACAATTATTGAGTTAATCGCTTAAAAACACAAATAGAAAGAGAAAAGTAAAGTAACAAAAGAAGATAACAAATGATCTTTTATTCTACTCTAAAGACATTCATTTCCTTTTTCATATGATTGTCATTTATCTCATATATGTATAAAAGTGAATGACATCTAAAACTTCATAACTGAGTAACACTAATGGAATTTTCAAAAATAACAAATAAGAATTTCTTTATGTTGCTAGCTCATTTAATGACATTCACTTTACTTCATTTCAAATATTCTTTTTATTCATAGTTTTATTAAATAGAATTATATAGTATACAACAAATCTCATAGTGGGTGGTCTTTGTAGTCTTCGGTTAAAAAAATATTTATATAGAGTTTAACAGTAACACAGTTTAAATTTTAATCAGAAGTATTATTATGTATAAATGATATGTTCCTTTTTTGGCACATAATAGAAAATTTTATAGAATATCTTTATATAGTATCTCTTTAATAAATTTCATATAGTATTTGTGCTTCTGTTTCCACATTATTGGAAGTAATCTATTATTAGAATTTATAGTCTATATAAAATTGATGATAATATGTATGTAATTTTGATTCATATAAGTTGTAATGATTGACACATTAATTAAAGTTTAAAAATTCTATTGAAATATACTTTTATATAAATATTTGGGTCCAATAGCTCTAATAATTTTAGAAAGAACATCACATTTCCAATCAATAGTTTGAAATCAATTTTCAGACCTGTTTTTATTAATAGAACGATAGAAACGATGAGAAGCCGAGGTTTTATACGGATCCATATTTAGCACACGTACCCGAAAACTTGGATCCGGGACATAAAGTAACACAAATAGTAGCTTTCGATCCGGATATGGGAGAAAATGGTCAGGTTTTCTATAAATTAGGTGAAGGACACGATAATAAATTCTATATCGACGGAAAAGGTTTGCCGAAATCAAAATCAGTACTTTTTGATAGAATTAATAGTTTTCTTATCGCATAAATAGACGGAACAGTTTGGACACTATCGACATTAGATTACGAAGAAAAAAGTTTTTATAATATTTCAGTGATCGCATACGATAAGGGAAGTCCAAGTTTAAGCTCAGTCGCAAAATTGTGGGTAACAGTGGCCGACACTTCCGATTCAGTTCCCGATTTCCCTAAAGCGGTCTATACTATAGAAGTGGCCGAAAATGCAAAACTGGGCGATACTGTATTCACTATGAATGCAGGCGACGGACCCTTCAAATACACACTATTAAGTCAGTTCTCTTCTATTATACTTTATCTCATCTTTAATTAATCAATTGTTTTGAGAACAAAAGTGAAACAATTGTTATGTTAAACCTTTTATATTACTTGTGAACAGATTCCGATGAAATCGAGACATTCTCTATCGATCAAAGCAGTGGTAGAGTAAAACTATCTAAATCTCTGGATAGTGTGAATCGAAATCATTACCGACTTATTGTTAAGGCAGAGGACGACAGCGAACCACCAAAATCTGATTCCACAGAAGTAAGTATTACTTTCAAACTAAAGTGGTATTAAGTGGTATTCACTATTCTCTCTCTCTCTCTCTCTCTCTCTCTCTCTCTCTCTCTCTCTCTCTCTCTCTCTCGTTTTCTTTTTCTTTTCTTCTCATGTCTTAAATAAAATAATTTCTGTCTTATCTCTTCAACAAAAATTGGGTGAAAATTCCATAACAAACAGAACTGTCATTCAATTTAAGCGAAATTCTTATCGAAATAAATCTGATGCCAAAACTGCTTCGATTTTGACCCTTCGATAAAATTAATAAATTTTCATACAAATAGATATTTAATTTTTCACATATCTTATGAATTCTGGGAAATAAATTTTTATCTATTGTTAAAACTATGAAAACAAATACAATAGAATAGAATTGTGTTTTATTTTTTGGTTTTTTCTGTTTTTCGAGGAAAAGGTTCCGAATTACTGGATATTTAGGTTTATTCTTTATTTTATTGATTTTGAACAAAATTATAAAAACTTGAACTAACAATAAATTATGAAACTTCGAAATTATCTTTATTTAATTGAATTGTTTAGTGTTAATGACTTTGTAATTACTCCTGAATAGAATATAATTTGAAAATTTTCTATAATTTATATATTTTTTATGTGTGAATATTTTGAACAACATATTAAAAAGCTATTAAAATCGCAAATTAGATAAAATTAAAGCATTAAAAAGCATTAAATTTAAACAATGTTTTGTAATGATTGGCACCAAAACCATTGTTAAATCAATACTAAACCAAGAATTCGATTACGTTTTGTTAATGTGATTACAGATTCAGACCAACACTTTTCACAGCAATTGTCTGAAAGCATCGATCAATACTCCAATGAATAACAGTATTCTCGATATAACTAACATTAAGAAGAGTATATACAATAGTATTATATATAAATATAGAATTATGTTATAGATTTAGATAATAGCAATAGAGAACATTTTATAACCGGTCATTTATTTTTATATTTATTATCACTGAACTATTTATTTGATATCTTCAAAAGATTTATCTCTTTTATCATAAGTTTAGGACCTAAGTCTTAGTTTAGACAATGTTTTTATTTATAAGTTATTTTAAACTTTTGAGACAATTTAAATTTAATTATATAAATACAATGATTTAATGATTAGACACGAATTAGACGCCAACTAATTAATAATTAAGTGACTAATTAGTCTTCCTGTGATTCTTAAGGATAAAGCTTTCAAAAGACAAAACTAAATATTTACTTATTTTCTACTCCATTAGTTT